>JAPYZO010003848.1:0-17721 GCA_030522905.1 Torymus flavipes | reverse complement strand
AGTTTTTACTAGTAAAATATATGAGTCAAAAGTTATTATTAAAAACTTTAAAATAAAATGAAAAGTTTTATATTAGCTTTCTATATGTCCAAACATTGCAATTTCATGTGCTTAAGGAATTTGTTTCATCTACATGCCAATTTTTAATGCAAAAAAGAAGAATAAAAAAATTTCGAACTATTCGGTTACATCCCTACTAAATAGTAATCATTGAAATAGCTCGCCTCATCAATATTATCCGATGAACTATATAATTGAACTTGCACAACTTCAAAATGAACTTCATGTACCTGCCAACGATAAAGGTGGTATCTCTGTCCAGTTTCGTGTTGTGCCGCGGACAAATTGATTACACACACACACACACACACACACACACACACACACACACAATTTTGCTCGATTTTGAGTCCTCTTTACAAACCCGATTTCGGACTCGATTTGGTCTCGATTTTGAGCCCTTTTTACTAGCTCTATTTCGCGCTCAATTTCACATTTTCGGGGACATTTTCGAGCACATTTTCTAGCTGGATTTCGGTCACGGTATCGAGCGCATTTTCGCCCGAAATCGAGCTGAAATCGAGCCCGAAATCGAACTTGTAAAGAGGTCTTGAATTCGAGCAAAATCGGGTAGAATCATGAAGAATCAGAAGATCTCTCGATTCGGGCTCGAAATCGAGCAGGAGTTTGAACTCCTTTTTTTTTAACAGGGAAAGAAGGAGCGGTCCTAGGCTCAGTGCGTAAGACACTTGCCTACGGAAACAAGGCTGCTCAAGTGCAGGTCGTGGGTTCGACTCCCGTCAAAAAAACCGAAGGATTTTTTTTCGGGCCAAAATTATTCCCACGACTGCGTTTCAGTTAGTATGTTTTTTAAGAAATTAAAAAAATTCAAATACAGTGCCCTTCAAGGGCCTCAAGAATTTTAATTAACGTGGGATTCACCGTTCAACTACGAAGAACTACGAGGGAAACCTCTACGCATTGAAGAAAGAAAAATAACTACCGGGTAATGGCAAAAAGTAAGCGGAACGTGTTTCATAGCCAGCAAAAATAAGAAGAAGAAGAACAGGGAAAGAAGTAAGTGAAAATGTAAACAAAACGCCGAGTTCGTAGCATGCATGACAAAATTGAAGAGTCCTTAATATCCTTAATATAAAAATGAAAGGATAAAATAATTAGAACGAAACGAATGCGCGAGTCTGGTAAGCAAAAGTTTACATTTTAAACCAGGGCGAGAGTATAAACAAAGGTTAGAAATTCCTAGAAAATATGGTTTAGTTACGCTGCAAGGAGTAGTCCGGGTTAGCTACAGGTTAGCTATATGGGTGGTCGTAGCCGATTGACTTTGAGGTGCATGGATGAACCCAGGTTTTTCTACGCATTGTGACCCTCTGAATACGAATATCTTGGGTATTTTACAAAAAACTTTTGGTTCGAAATTATCCATAGAGCGGCGTTTATCTCTGTTGGTAAGACACTTGCTTTCGGAAATAAATATCGTTTAGGGACGGGGGTTTGATTCTCGAATACGAAAGGTTTCCGATACGACGTGTGATAGGTTGGTGAGCTAGATGCGCTAAGTGTACTAATCAATAGTTGTTGATTAGTTGTTGATTGTAGTATAGACTATAGTCTATTACACTGACGGCCACCTCGACCAATCTGAAAAAATATTACAAGTCCCCATGGCCACTAATATGTATTGTGGCAATTCGGATTCCCAATAAAGGGAGACCGACAGCGAATAATGAAAAAGAAAAAAAAACCGAAAAAGAAGCGCTCCGCCTGTGTAGACATATTCGTTTGTTTACACGCACGCTAAGGCGTCGTCTGAACGGAGGATATGTGCTTTAAGCAACTGTATACCTATCTTGAAAATGGCTAAGCTAGGCTTCCTCAAATTCTTTAGAGAATGTTCAAAGTATTATCATTTAGTAACATATTTCTTTTTCGTTCAAACCTAAAGACAACTCTTCGCGTTAATATCGAAAATGTTCATTTTTTTATTAGGTTCGTAACTTTGGGAGTTTATATATATATCATTATCGATGAAGCTAGGTTTTTGAAATTTGGATATGTTATGCAGATTAGTAATAAAAGTCTATACCCTGCAAGTTTCAAAATAAACGCTATAAGGTATTTTGTACATAGTGATTCAAGTGTAAGTCGCAAGGCACTCATTTGACTAGCATAGTCTGACAGCGTGATCAGATGTATAGTGAATGATAACCGTAAATGATATTTTTTTAGGAAACAATTATGAACTCGTCTTGTAAGTGGTCAATCGACTTGAAATTGTAAAGCAACTTTTGCTCTCATCATATCGTATCTCATCATGCTATTTTAGTAATGAAAATTTTAAGTATGTCAGACATTATTTCTTAATAAATATTGAAAGTACTATGATTTTATAGCTACAAAGAACGGCATTAGCTATAAAATCGCAGTACTTTCAATATTTATTAAAAATAATGTCCGATAGATTTAAAATTTTCATTACTAGTTTCTATTAAAAGCTAAAATACGACATTAAAAAACTAATGACGAGATACAATTCTTTAGAATACAATTTGAAATATGACTGTTTAAAATAGCATGATGAGGTACGACACTTCAGAATAGAATGATGAGATACGACTTTTTTGAACGCTCAGATACGATCTTTTAGAATACAACGCTGAGATACAACTTTTCCGTTAGGAGAAGTCCATTTATTTATTTTTTAAATTATCTGTAAATTCATTATGAATTTCGCAATAGAAGGCAAGACCGTAAGACTGTATGTTAAATTATTAAACCTATTCGTTCGCGGTGCATGGGGAGGGGTCTGGGGAGGGGTCCCTTTGCACCGCGCGTACTGCCACGCTCACCACGCACCCCCTCTCGCAGCCTACCCCATCTCCATCGCGTGTTAACGTTTTACCGCATTACTCGAAATCGGCATTATCTATCGCGTTCAGATTGCTTATAAAAATTCTCCTGTATATTTACTATATTGCCTGTAGTTTTTGGATTTGGGACCTTTTTCGTTTCGGTATCGGACATCCTTAAATTTATCTTCCTTGATCAGATGAGCTTCTTTAAGATTTCTACCAAAGTTACCATAAGGTACACTTATGATGGCAATTTTTTTTTTTTTTTTTTTTTTTTAAATATTTTTATAATTTATTACAGTTTTGCATACTTTTTCATAGTTTTACACGAGAAATTTGTCATTCCAGGGTTAACTTTAGATTAAATATAGTTTTCGAATTGTAAGTCAAATTAATGAAAAATTGATACTATCAAATACCACAATTTTTTATACCAGTTCATATAAAAATAAATACTATTTAATATTATACTTAAAAGTTAAACTGTTTTGATACATACGATCCGTGATTAAATCCCCAGTTACTGAAAACGAATCAAAATTTGTGGGAGACCATCTAATACTGCAATATCCAGCTATCGATTTTACGCATATACCGTAATTAAGATTCGCTATTTCTCTTGATCCCGTCGTTTTACTTCCTGGAGCTGAAAATACGAAATTAATGAGAGGGAGGGAGAGAGAGAGAGAGAGAGAGAGAGAGAGAGAGAGAGAGAGAGAGAGAGAGAGAGCGTGTGTGGGTGTGGGTGGGTTTATGTATGTGTAAAGAAATAGTGTAGTTAAGAATGACATAATTTTTTATATACCTGTTCGTGGATTAGGCGTTGTTCCATAATTAAAACTCATTACGGTCCCTGAGACTGTAGTATAATACTGGAGGCAACCTGGTGGTGCTACAACAAATTTGATAACAAATGAAAGGTTATAATTATGAGAAGGCCAAATTTCGGACTAATGCAAAATCAACACGATGAAACTTAATATTGGGATTGGTGGTCGGACGAAAACATGGCCGCCGAGAGTAGGGCCGAATACATTGCCACCATAGGAAGTTCATGTGTTTTTTCAATTTCATTTGAAATTGAGCAACAATATAAAACATTTTTAAAGGAAAATTTGTTCAGTTAATTAATTGGCATTTTTTAATTATGATTTCTTTGAAGAAAAAAATTTTCGACGAAAATATAATTAAAAAAGGCCAATAAACTAACTAACTAATTTCCCTTTAAAAATTTTTTATATTGTTGCTCAATTTCAAATGAGATTGAAAAAACCCATGAGCTTCCTATGCTGGCAATGTATTCGGCCCTACTCTCGGCGGCCATGTTTTCGACCGACCACCAATCCCAATAGTATACTACACACCTAGGTAGGAAAAAACTTGGACAGTCTATATAGTTCGTGTCTATAGATCGTGCAAACCCGAGATGTGGTCTGGCCAATTTTTCTCCCGTGCAGCATATACTATTTTTCCTCGTACTGGGCCGAAAATTCCACATTCCCGTTTTTGCGCCGGGCGATATCGTGGTACTTTTGGCCCAGTATGAGGAAAATAATAATATACAATAATTATGTAATCCTTTTAGGTAGTTCATCACACATATATAACAATATATATGCTATTCGTAATGAATTTTTTTTGTTTTATATTTTATATTTGATCAAACCATATCAAGTTTATTCGAATGATGAGGAGGTGTCTTAAGAAGTGGAAAACATTTTTTCATGCAAAATTACGTAGTATTGACGCTAATATCAACAATTAATTATTTTGAAATTTCACTAACATGTCACTTCTTTGCAAATTTTTATTTTACGCATGCAATCGTATCGATCAATTTGTCTCATTTTGTTCCTTAGGAAATTTGACGGTAGGATCACGGTAACGGTATTCATAGTATGCGTAGAGTACGTCGATAATACGCATCGTTTTCGGTACGTAATGTTGAATTTCACACATAGTGTGCGTGAAATACAGAAGGGAGTGATGCAAGGGTGCCCATTAAGCCCAACAATATTCGAAATATTTATGAACGACATGGACGACGAATTTATTTATTTATTTAAATAATGTATACGGGCAAAAAACTCTTTCCAAAAATGGTTAGAAAATTACAGTAGTGCAGTGAAGTGTTTACAAAGTTGATAAATGTTTGTAAAAAATTTTAGTCTANNNTGTGGTGATTGTTCTCATTGAATACCCTAAAGTCATGCAGGTTATAAATAATTTTAGAATTAACAAGGAATATAACGCGTCTTACTCCCTTCATCCACTTTTAAACAAAACGATGGCCGGATGTAGAAAATGGTGGTTTTCTTTATTCTCATTATGAACTTTTCAAAGATATAGGTAAGAAGAAAAATAATTATGGACTTATAACAATAGAAGAACAGTACCGTCACGCGAATATTGTTGTAATTTTCGTTACAAAGTCGCGAATTGCAATAACAGTCGCGGCAAAGTCGTGAGTTATGCTAGTTTTCATTAAAAGGCGCGAATTGTATTAGTATTCGCAGCAAAGTCGTGAGTTATGCAAGTTTTCATTGCAGTTATCTGAAATGTGCTAGTCTTCATAAGGAGACCAAAAAACGTGCTAGTTTTCGTAAGGAGCGTCAAAATGTTGGGAAATACTAGAACGAGAAAAAAACAGGCGGTAGACCAAAAGAAGCATGGACAAGAATCAGAACGAGAAGTGTAAGCAGGGAAGGTTTAGTAGTTTAAAGTAGAGTTGGTTTTAAGGTAGAAATGGCCATTTCGCACCTGTATTAGGGTAGAAACGGTTATTCTTACCACATTCATACTTTCATAACATACACTTGAAATGCGAAATTTTCTTTTTTACTTTCAGATGTGATAAAGGCCCATATTTCATGTATGAGTTGAGAAAAACAAAATTGTTCAAGTAGAAGCAACTATAATTAATTTTTATGAATAACAGGCGATTTATATTGGTTTACTTTTTTCGAATTGAAATATAAAGATTTGTATTATGTAATATACTTACCGCGCCACAGTGAGTCACAAGCAATTTGTTGTATGCGTATGTTCCAATGGCGCTTAGTGGCTATTGGCAACTCCGTACTTGCATCCATAGATATTTTAATAGGATTTGATCCATCAAAGTCTACATGGACTAAAATTAAAATATTTTTTATTAATTTTTAATTAATAATGGTATATATTTTTGTAATTCATCGTTAATCAATTTAGTTTTCAATTTGACACATCGACCCCTCGTAAGAAGAAAAGCATTTTTCACGCGACGTGATGAAGACTAGCAGAGTTTAGAATCGCTGATGAAAAGTAGCTCAATATCTCGGGAGAAAAGAAGCACAACTCGCGGAGCTTGGACGAAAAGAAGCAAACTGTTTTTTTCTATCTGACCGCAGCACGTCGTGCTTTTTTTCGTCAGAGCTCCGCGAGGCGTGCTTTTTTCGTAAGGGGGTACGAATTGTGCTTTTTTCATCTGATCATATCGAGTTGTGCTAGTTTTCGTATAATCCTGAGTTGTGCTTTTCTTCATATAGGCCGTCGATATAATCTTTACAAATAATTCTATTATTTATATAAAGAATTATACAAACCATGTTCAGTGTTTTCGCCACATATTCGTGGTACCCGAGATGCTCCACCAGATACTGTCATAAAGTCATAATCACATGATCCTTCTGATGACGGTTGTCCCAGAGTAAAATCTATAAAGTCTAGTCGTAACTGTAAAATATTTATTTATTTATTAACCAGACAAATTACATCAAGCGTAATCCTTAAAAGGTAGATATATAACTATTTATTATTTAACCCTGCAAAGTTACAACCAATTGCTTATAGAAATGTGAGAATCTCTCATAAATAATTGATAGTAACTTTGCAGGTTAAGATAATTTTCTAATTTTTTCTGCGGTAACTACCATTGAAATTGAACAAGGAACAAAATGACCGTTTTGAAATCGAAATTGAATAAAAAGTCAAAATTATTCTCATATATTTTGTTGAATTTTTTTCTAGGTGACGGTGACTAGTTTTAATAATAATTAAATGTCTTATACCTTTAATGTAGGTATGTCATTGCTTGTATTATGGTATGTGTAAAAATCATTGTAAAAAATTCTTTAAGTTCACGTCAATCTAAAACACCGAATACTCGATCATTTCGAACTACTCGATAGATTTGCGTACTATTTGATAACTTTGAACTACTCGATCATAGTTCGAGTAATTCAATATACCGAGTAAAATATTTGACTCGACTCGAGTACTTTCGAGGAGTCGAGTTTTTAGGACAAATGGTTCGGATCTTCATGTACTTCTGCATCCCTACCTCGCACATGACAGAGAACCTATAAACCTAATAAAAGCTTGAATAAAGATTCCATAAAATTCTCTTGAATGAAGATATTTAAAAAGTAATTTTTTCAATTTTTACTACTAAATGCTGGGTAAGATCTCAATTTTTTTATTTATTTTTTTATTTTATTTTTACTTTCATAGATAGTTTAATTTATTTTAAATTTCATATTTGCACAGGCTCTAAACAATATAGCATTGCTTGTATACAAGTTTCTGCGTTCTTTTACTTATTACCGATCCATGGGCATCCTCGTTTACTTAGAAATATGTTAGAAGTACAAAACAAAAATGTACATTTTAATTTAAATTGAATTAACTTTAATTGAGTCACTTTAGGTGCTTATTTTACTTTTGCGAAATTTATAAATAGTTTCGAAATGACATACTTGACATATATCCGGATTGCATCTTTGTACTGTAATCGTGCATCGGTCCCCACCATCATAAGCGATTGGGTAGGATGGATTAATGAAATATGTATTATTGGCGCTTGTTTTGCTTCCGCAAGATTTTTGAACTGTAACATTATAATAATTGTAGAATTAAAAGTTTAGTTTTTTCTCAAACTCTAAAAATTAATTTCCTTAATTTATTTTAAGTATATTTAATTATCTTCTATGTTGTAAAAGATTAATTGCTCACAATAAACCTTATTTTATGCTATTCTGTAAGAATCAGTTTCAGTAATAATATTCAAATATAAAAAAAAATAGTAATATAATGATCTCCCAAGTGATTTCTATGATGTATAAGAAAGTAAAGGAGAAATTTAATGATTTATCTGCGTGTGCGTGCACGCGCGAGCCGGCGCGTGTGTATCTTTGAATAAAAAACGATTAAAAAATGTTTCAAATAATGCATAAAATTATATAAAGATGATATTCCGATTTCCATTATAAAGTCTCATACTTACACACGCAACAGACGCCAAAGCCATTCGCACAAGACCCTGAAGAAGTCCCTCCTTGTGTTGCGCATTCTCTTTTCGTCAAACATGTTCCATTATAAGCTTCTAGGATATTATTTGCCGAACACTGAGAATTGGGAAAACGAACCACACTGAATAGTGGAAAAACTGTACAAAAAGTGAATTATTTTATGAAACTTCATTAATAGTTTATTTGCAGTAAAATCAATTTATTTATTCTTTGTTTACAGTACAAACGTTCTGATAATTTGCAAGTCACATTTCACTAACATACTTGGATAAATTTTCATTAAATAAAATTTGTATAAATTTATATTAACCACAGTCTTTTAGCCCCAGTATAATAAAATTAAATAATAATAATAAATACAAATAAATAATTTCGTTAGTAATATACTAATTATCAAATTTACATTAATAATGTTTAACATTGATAAAATCCATGCAAAAGTAGATACTAACATTTCAATATATAGGATTTTTCAATTGAGTTTATGTTGTTTTCAAACGGTTTTTAAATGTTCAATGACATTTTTACATTGGAAACGTCGACAAAGATATTTAAAATGTTTTTAATAAATAATTTTGAAACTATTATTTTTTAACTACGAAATAACATATATGGATGAATTAATTATGAATTCATGATCTTAGGATAACTAACAATGCATCAGTTCCAAAATTATGAATTGTTAAACTTGATAGTTCTTACGTACGTAAGACGTGAGGGTCCCAGATGATTATCGGTTGATAATCAGCTGAAAATCATAACAAAACGTCACCGATTATCAGGTGTTTATCATGAGATTAGCACCTCAAAATCATGTTGATATTTTCTTTTTTTAAATGTGATTATTACATTCTGTAATTGAAATATAGTTTTTCTCACATATAAAGCAGTTAATAAAATTTGTGTACTTTGATATATGATTAACATATATATTTAAAATACTGCTGAATTTATAACTAGTTGTAAATGATTACAAATTATTTAGCAATTTAATTTCATTTTTAACAAAAATGCTCTCAAAGTCGGCGTTGACAATTCCTGCGATTTGTGCATTTTTATGCATTTTCTACGTTCAAAAGCCCTTATAACTTTTGAAGGAATTGATATTTTTTAATTTTCAAAAAAAGGAATGAAAACTTTCTTTCTATAGTTTAAATTTCTTTTTTGAAACTTTGAGTAGATCGTTTGTGGGCTAAATGACTGAGGTTTGAAAAGGAGAACTTTTTTGCCACTTTCTTAAAAAGTATAAGTTGTTCTAGAAAAAAAATACTATTCGATGGACGTTCTTTTCCTACGAATTTCTCTTATACCTTAGGTATAAGATACCTGATACCTTACTCTTATACCTTAAGCTATTAAGTACCTTGGGTATACATACTACAAACAACGAGAAAAGCCAGGTCTGGTAGGTGTGCTCGACAACCATATCTCGTTTCAAAGCCACATCTCATTTCATAACCATATCTCGTTTCAAAACCATATCTCAGATTTTTTCGTAGATTTCGGAGAATTTGCACATGTGTGTAAAAAGCATGCTTTTCAATTTTTATGTAATTAAATTTTAATTTTACTGAAGAATTAATATTTTCTTTACAGAAAAAGATTTTGTAACTCAAATGCTATACTCTTGATAAAAAAATGATCGATTTTCATTAAATGATGAAGACAAATGATTTTCACTCTATAAAACCCACCTTAAAAAATAAAATTTTTATAAATTTTATTTCTTGGTGCTTCACTTGGTGACCCTACTTGATGAAAATACATTAAAAAAGTTAAAATTCGTACTTTCAGTAGGTATCTATTTTTCTTTTTTCTTATTTATCCACTTTGCTAATTTGCCGGAGCCACCTTAACTTACTGAAAATTGTTTAACCCAAAAATGTTCAAATCAAATTATATAAAATTATAAGATTTTTATTCTAATTTGATTTAATTAATTACTTTTAAATAGTTAAGAATAAAAATTTAATTTCGAAAATTCAAATGAGGTGGTAATAACGAATTTTCGCGCCTATTTCTTACAAACCAATCAAAATCAATTTTTAGATGCTTCATACATCCGGCCATTGTTTTTTAAGAGTAAAAATTAAAAAATTTCTCGTAGAAAAAAAATGTTCAATGTAAAAAAAGCCGTGTTTAATTAGTTTTAGCAGAACCGTGTGTTAGATTTATACTGAAAATTAATTTTCGATATATTAAGCTTTAAAATCTGTTTTTAAAAACAGATATAAAAAAAGACTATATTTCTCATTGAAAAATTTATTATGTTATTTCTAATAATACAGTTTCTGTCGTAGGAATAAAGGCCTGAGATGAAAGTGAAATGACTGATCATTATAATACAAAACAATCTACTACAAAATATACAAGAAAAACCTATGAAACTTTTTAACATTCAGAAAAAAACATTCAGAAAAAAAGGATCGTCTTGCAGGAAATTTATTAGAATAATTAATAAAAACTTGTCACTACATTAAATAGATTATCGTAATGTAACTCAAATCTGTTCAGGCGTTTATTTTCAGTTACCTTTTTAACACTTTCTCATTCAATATTTTTCTTTATAAATAAATATACTAAATAAATATACTAAATAATATACAATTTCGAATTAGAATATGATATAAAAAAATAACTTGAATGAAAAGGATGCAAAATAAATTAAAGGTATCCCGAGGGATGCGCTAGAAAACAGATAAGAGAAAAAATTAACGATGTACGTCAAACTTACAGCGCTCATGTCGTTGGGACAATGCGGCATCCCTCGGGATATTATCGAAATCATCGTACGAAAGCTGACCAGAGGCGACGGAAAGTGCGATGAAGACAACGGTCAGGAGTGCACCGAACATGTTTCTAGAACAAAATGTATGGGAGCAGATTTCTCGATCGTCGTTGTCGGGTCCAAAGATAACGGCATTCATTTACTTTTACAATCAGGCCAATTAGCGTTCTTTAAATGAAATTCAGGGAACGCTAAGTCGCTTGTTGATGTAACTGTTATATACTTTGCACGTTGTTATCTACAGATGAACTAAACGAATAGTAGTAGGGAAATTGATCAAATAATGCAGTGTTATAATATTTACAGTTTTTTTCTAGATCAACGGTATTTTCTCATTTTTGTACAAAATATAATCCTAATAGTAGTCGTTTCAACAAATGTTCATTTTTACAAAAAAGTTTTTTGACATTATTAATACTCCCATTCGTAAATTTTAACGTAATAATTATTAACTATTTTGATTCATCACATTGCTAGGCGTCCTGCAGAATGGGCAATGATTGTAACGCAGAAGAGCCAATTCATAATCGTCCGTGTGAAATAACTACAAATAAATGTAATTATTCTTATTTTTTGTCTAATCACTCACGAATTTTTATGTACAATGTAATGTATATAATGTAAATTTTACCTTTAGACATGATTTACAACAAGTAACTTGTAAGTCAGGCAAAAGATTCCGATAATATCGTGTAGTAAATGGCTTAGGCCACTTGACAATTAATACCGATGATGGATCCATACTTTTTAAAACACTTCGACCAATGGTTACGGTAGAACCACCAATTTTTTCCTGCAGTCATGAATAAATTGTTGACATAATTCATATCTTCAAAACATGTACATATTAATTACTAAAGCTAATCAAAAAAGTGGTATGTGCTAAAAACTAGACTACAATATTCCCATATATCGTCACGCTGTATGAAGAAAAGCCAACTTAGAAGAGCCAGACGAAGAAAAGCCAGTTTCGCGCGAAAAAAGCCAAAAATATGCCCATCAAAGTTGGCTTTTCTCCGTACCGTGCGACGATATTGTGGCCATTTAACAACTCGGGATTTCGTAATATTTGAGGTGTAAAATTCTTTATATATCTTAGAAAAGAACAAAATTTAACTTTTTTTTTTCACTTTTCTTTTTTAAGTATCTAAAAAATCTTATACCTCAGATATCTCAAAATCTTGACATGATAGTAATTTTAGAAGATCCGTATACATAGAGGTATGGTTATTTCACCTTTAATATTTATTTTATATATACCTCATATTGCACCAAACGAGCCATAAAAAGATCCGTTTCATTGTTGGTAATAGTAAATTGATTTTCAGTGTCGATTGAATCGTCTTTGAACTGTACAGGTTCTTCAATTAATTTTTCCGCTTCTTCATCTGTTATTCCTGTCTCGAGTTCAAATTCCACAAGTGGTAAAATTTCTATAAAATATTAATAATAATTATACATTCCTTTATTCTGATGAACAAAAAGCTTTTTCATAGTTTTATAGTTGAAATTACCAAACATAACAAAAGAATATTGAAATTTCAGACCGCATTGTGCACAGCTACTACCAGATGCATTATTAGCAGGTAACAAGGCATTATAAGTCGAACATCTATTACACAGTGGTAATAATTCTTCTGGATCTCTATATGGGTATGCTTTTATAGCAACCATCCAAGTTTCGACTTGGGTTAATAAATGTTTCGGTATTTTCATTGAACGTAAACGATCAAGTAATTGCATTGCTAATTTATTTGCCCCTAATAATCGCGCTTGCTTCACAAGCGCATACATTACAGTTAATTTGGAAACCCCTTCCAATTTAATATTTTGAATTTTAGTTAATAGAAACTTTGAAATGTTAAATAAAGCTTCAGGCATTAAAGCTGTGAATGGTTCCTCCTAAACATGAACAAAATTTGTTTTTAAAATATTATTTTGATTTTGGTAACAATATTAGAAAATCACGAAATACAAATATTTTTTAAGTTTTTCCAAAACTATAGAATAAAGTTTTATACCAGGTACTTGTACAACTCATGATAAGCATAATATATATCAGCTTTATCATAATAAGTCATAAATTGTGCTTTTATCTCTTCTGCACTCTTCTTTAGATCAAGTGAAATTTGTGATAAAAGCCAGTAAAAATATGATGCATCTCGAAATCTTTTTTCTAAAACAGCATTTTTAGCCAATGTTGTTAAAACCAGGATTGATTCTTCTGGTTGTCCTGCCATTTGAAATGCTAAAAAATTTTAAATTATTTAAATTCATAAGTGAACGAAAAATAATTTCTACACCATTTTTTTTTTAAATAATTTCTGCAACCTTTTTGTGCTTCCGAAAACCGTCCAGTTTCTGCAAGCCACCTTGCATAGGGTCCATACACTCTAGCTCTTAGCTTTGGATTTCTTTCTGCAAGATCAAAGGCTTCATGCCAAGCTTGAGCATCAACAAGTACATCTGCTACATCTGGATCATCACCTAAACGACTAAAAATTTCAGCAGCACCATGAGTGGCACCTAATTGCCTCAATTTTTTTGCAATCACAGTAAGACTATCTCGCTCAGCTTTGTCAAGCTGTCTACCCACTTTAATTAGCATGTCAATCCATCCATATTCTGATATTATTTTTATAGCTCTTTGTATATCCCCAGCAGAAAGAAACATTTCTGCTGCTGCACGTGGTTCACCTAAACTTTTAGCCCACTCAGCTCTTCTTCTAAGTAATGTGGTGCGGTCTTGACTATTTCCACTTGCAATAAATTCTTGTGCAATATCAAACATTCTTAGATCTGAATACATATCAAGTGCTTGTTGCTGTAAACCAGCTTTTTGGTAAAGTTTAGCGGCTTCGCGAAATCTTCCCATAGCTGCTGCAGCTGTAGCCATGCAAGCTTCCCTACCCCATTCTCCAGATTTCAATTTTTCTTCAATTTCTGCTACTACTTCAACATACCGTAACTTTTTAGTTTGTGCAAATGCTTCATAAGCTATAGTAAATTCTAAATGATCTAAAGCTGCAACACCTAGCGCAAACCAATCCGAATCAGCTACACCAAGACAAGCAATAGCATAAGCTTTATCAAACATCTCTGCTTCTAAGTATTGGTACATAGATGATGATAATGGCATCTAATAATAAATATTTACATAAATATATTTTAACATAATATTGTTTAGAAATAAAATAGTTTAGAGTAATATAATATACATAAAATTTTAATCAACAAATTACCTCCATTGTGATGATTGAGGATCCATGTAAGCAGTACATCTTTGAACCATTCAAACCAACAACAATTCCTGAAAATTTTTGTTTGTATTCATTAAAATTAGCAACTTTTATTGCAAGGTAATCTTGACCAGAAAAACACATCATGTCTTCAAAGGCACTATTAAAGGCAACGCTTGTTACATCCTGGAACTCTTGTAACTTTTTATCATTATAAATATCAAATACAGATAGAACTCCTTGGTCACTAACTACTGCTAATTTCTCCTTCATAGAACTAACATCAACACACCTTACAGCTCCATCAACTTTAGCTAAAAGAGCAGGGAATGGATTATCTAAATAAATTTCCATTACTTGTCCATTTTTTAATCCTGCTAATAACCGTTCTTGGCCTGATGGACCACCAACCACTTTTACATAGCAAATAGGACCATCAAGTATCCATTCTCTTTCAACTAGGCCTGTAAATGATAAACTCTGAAGACGTTTGTCTAAATAAAGAATTAAATTGTTTGTTGTAACAACAAGAAGACTACAGTCTAAAGATTGAACTAATTTATCTCTGATTCTGTAATGCAAGTCATCAGTATTTCCAGATGGTTCGTAGATTATAACTCGCTCTGGCAGTTGTACAGCCAATCTGTCTCGATAGACAGCAATTTTTTGTATCTAAAATTTTATTTTATTAATAAAATCTTTTAAATATTACATTTATATCTTTTTTATTTTAAAACTAACTTTTAAATACCTACCAAATCTTTACACTTAATACGAACTTTTTGATTTGTAATTAAATGCTGAATTATAACATCAGTCATGTTTTCTCTATATGCATATCTGTCTCTATATAGACCATGAACAATGTTCCATGATAACTCTAAGTTCGTTATGGTTCCATCTTGACAACCAATAGCCTAAAAATAATTTTCATTTACGAGTTTACAAGAAAAAGTTCTTTTAGAAACAATGCTTACCACATGCGTTGATTCTGGGTGGATTGTGCAACTCCATGTCCATGAAGAAAATGAAGTTCCAATTATAGCTAATTGAATTCCATCATGAGATAATAAAAGGCATTGCTTATTACTACCAGAAACAACAAGATATTGACCATTAGGAAAGTAAGTAATTTTTAGTGGAATGAAATTCAAATTTCTTTCTCTTCCAATTAACTTTCCACTTATAGTATAAAATGATAAAATTCCACTCCATTCGCCAATGCAGATGATATCTGTAGGGTCTTCTCTATAATTTAAAATTAATTTGAAATGAATTAGATTGTATGTCATGTTTTTATCTAAATTTTGATAAAAAGTTACCTTGCTGGACTCCAAGCTAAACTCCATATTGGTGATTCTCCTGAACGATCAATTCTTAATCGTTCGTCTCCTCCCTACAAAATTTTATAGTTACAACTTGTGTAAACAAAAATAATTTCCAATTATAAATCTTACTTTATTTCTTATAGAAACATAACCAGCGGCTAATCCTAATGCCATATACTGTCCATCTTTAGTCCATGCACAACAATTAACTCTTCCTCCAGATTTGTGTTTTTGAACAGCTTTCTGTTCAGCTGACCATAATGCAATATCAGAAAGAGAACAACTAAGCAGTTGGTGTGATACTGGATTAAACTGCATTGACTGAACTGCTTCATTATGACTAGTGAAAGAAAAGTTATGAAAGTTACTGCCTTGAAAAATTTAATGTAATATATATATATATATTTTCAATTCATACGAATATTTTAAAATTCCTTCTAATTTAGAAGTCCATATAATAACAGTCCTATCTGCACTTCCAGATGCGAACTTTTTTCCATCTTTTGCATAACATACACAATAAACAACATCTTTGTGTCCTATAAATATTTAAAAATATAAACATGTGTTATATTAAAAACTCAATATTGGAAGATTATATTATATTACCTTTTAATAGCTGAATTAAAGCACCATCATTACTTTCATAAACTAAAACATGCTGTCCTGCAGCAACAATTAATTGAGTTCCACTTGGATTATAACATAAATCATATATACTGAAAAAACATTCATTAAATCTTAATTTTAAATATTTTATAGATTATCAAGTTACAAATTAATGTTATCTGTGCATTGATTTATAAATTTACAAAATATCAAGGAAAAATAATGATTATTATTTCGAAAACACTTTTCTATTCTTTACCATTGTTCTACTTTATCTTGAACTCTGTCGACCCATGTTACATGAGTTCTCATATCGGATCGTATATGTTGTACAAAACCGAAAAGCCAAGGTCAGAAGGAGTGTTTCGAACATAAAACAATATATTATTCTAATACATGGGGTACTATTTGATAAACTTGTTTGTTTTGACATGCATCTTTCGTTTCCAGGGAAACGCTTCCAAAATGGCGTAGCTCTGCTGCTGACTATCCCCATAATATTATGGGATCGGAAACAGCGGGACGTATAAACGTATTATCCATAAAGTATACAGAATATCTAAAAAATGAAATAAAAAATCTATATTTTATTATTGTCATATTATATTTATATAATAAAAAGGTTTAGAACCAGAGAAGGTTTAGAAAATTAGAATATCTTATTATTTCAAATAATCGCAATATAAACTTATTTAAAAAATGATATCAACATGGTTGTAATACGTGAGTGATTCTCAGTAAAAGTGCGCAGATTCTGCTGTCTTAACTTCTTAGATTTTATTTGATTTTATAATATAAAATCTTCAATTTTTTAAAAATTACATTTTTCACAAGAATAAAACGTAAATTACTATTGGAATATGATAAAGAAAATAAAAATTAAAAGAGATCTACCATAATTATTCAATGTTACTTACTACTACGGAGATTACATTAAAAAATGAGCACTTTTAGCACATTACTGTGACGCAGCAGCGTTTATTTGTTAAATATATAATTACTATATTTCCATTCCAGCCCAATCCCGCGGGAAAAAAATTTGCAGACATTTCTACACTGTAAGGAACTTTACACATACATTTTAAACTTACTTTTTTAATATAAAAGAACATCTAATCGCCTTTATTTTTTAATAAATTGGTAAGGAAGATATCCAATTGATAGTGGGATAAAAAAAGTTCTAAGAAATTTCGTCTATCGACTTTAAAAATACAGTTTGTTTGTAATGTGCTGGAAAAGTGTCCAACTAGGTATTCGGTATTTTATCTTATAGAGAAAAATATGCAGGAAATTTTTGCAGTCATTTCTACAAGAACCTATAGCGAAAAATCTGTAGGAAATTTCTGCAGACATATTAATTCTATATGAATTAATCCTGCAGAACTAGGTGCCCTAGTTGTAAGAAATTTATACGCACAGCTTTCCCCAAAAAGATAATTCTGCAAAAATATTTATTCACTAATACTCAACAAGGAATATGACATATTGACGCGATTCCTTAAGGATGTTCAATGGTTACAGAAAAGTTAACAGAAGTCTTTGAAATTTTAATATGTCATTACGTAGATAAAATAAAAACACCTTGAATTTTTTCAA
>JAPYZO010003847.1:0-12056 GCA_030522905.1 Torymus flavipes | reverse complement strand
GGGTACATATATGAAAGCGGGGGTAATCGTGGGAATGTAATCGCGGACACGTGCGTCGATATTACACTTTTCGCGTGCGCTCCGCGCGATTGAATTTCAGTCGGGAGTTTGCGCAGCGAAAGTGTTATGATGTAACTATAATGGCGTTATATACGACTTTCGTCATTAAATTTTACAATATTAATAAGCGATGTGGAAAAAGCATTTTTTATTTTATAAAACGATATAGATTGTTGAGAATGTATATAATACTGAAAACGTATATTATATCTATAATACGTTCATAAACAATGATCTACTTTGCATGTAGATACACCCGCCTTATTAGCTCGCAACGACGATAGCGCGAGGGGTATTGATTACATAAATATACGCAATACAAAGGCCGTAATAGGCGGACCGCGGTCGTCGCATTTGCAATCAGAAAATAAGATAATGGCGCAGAGACGGGGGGAAGTGTAATAAGGAGGACGCAAGTGGGAGAGAGGAAAAATAAGGGACAAATTGGGGAGAGGAAACGAGACGAGGAGGAAGAGCGCGCGCTTATACTGTGAGAGCGGAATAAGGTTGATCGATTGATGGTTTATATGTTTATTCATTATATATTTTGACAAATTTCATTTAGATAACGACTTTTGCGAGAACAATATTGGTAATAGGGATATGATTGAGTTCCCAGTAACAAAGTAAAAGCAATCGATCCTGAAACCGTGCAGCCACATTTTTACTTAAAAACCTTTAAAATCCCAGGAACCTACCTGTTACGTCACAATTTATAGAGTCCTTACCGGCACCCGCTATATATATGCTTAACGAGGAGAAAAATTGCTTAATTACAGTCAATCGCGAGGGCAATGGGAATATTTTCCAATCCACCGCGTGCTCCTCAATGAAAGCGCACCAACTCCTTTTGTAAGTATATCCGTGCGGCATTGTCACGCGAGAAAAAAAGAACGCACCACCATCGATCGGCTGTTAATTATATTGGCCGCGCGTATACACATATACACAGCGGCGCGCATGTGTGCTACAACCGTCGCGCATTAAAGCCTCCCAGTACGTAAGAGTGATGGAACATTTTCATTTGGCGACTATATACGCCGGCGTAATTAAATTCAATTAAAATCATCGATTCCGGCTGTTGCTGCAGCTGCATTGATATCGTATGTCGTAGTTGTTTGCACTGCGCGAGCTTGAATGCAATTAATTTTTTGTTTTGGCGATATTTTTCGCGAGATAGTAGTCGGATATAATATCAAAGGGGCGTTTGAAAGGTGGTAAACTTTCAGGGGTATGAATGCGAATAATGGTATATTATATTCGTAGAAATACAATTGGCGCCGATGGTTATGTAACTGCATAATGAAGAGTATACAATAATTTTGATTTTGTGCTCGGCATTGTTTTCCCGCGTGATCCACGCGATATTGCACAATCAGTGTATAAACGGCGTCACATAATGGCAGGCTCGTTCGTTGGATTATCGTTTACGTCAATTTAAATAAGAAATTGTTATTGTTGTCAAGCAGACGTTATTCGACCGGTTAACTATGGATATTGTATCATATATGGTAAACTCTTCAGAACTTTTGACTCTTTTGTCCCTTTCTTTTTTTTAATTTACTGCTGCTATTAGGTTAGCGTGAGAAGAACATAAACGAGACAAGGAGAAAAATCTACAATTTTATCCTAGAAAATCAGTCCTATAATCCATATTGATGTGGATGTATGTCTAAAAAGGTCCTCTTTTCGGGAACACATATGTGCAATTCCGATGAAAGTGGCGACAAAACCCGAAAACACGATTTGAAAAATTTTTTCCGGGCACACCTTCGGTGTGTGGTTTTTCTTGTTTGTTATAGTATCTAAAATGAAAATCCGCAGTTGTACAGCGTCCATCAAGTGGACTACTTTTTTTAGAGCGACTTCTCACTTTTTAAGAAAATGGCAAAAAAAGTCCTTCTCTTCAAACCCCAGCCATTTAGCCCAGGAACGTCCTACATTATTTTTCAAAAAAGAAATTAAAACTAGAAAGAAAAAGCTTCAATTTCCTTTTTTAATAATTAAAAAATGTTAATTCCTTCAAAAGTTACAAGGATTTGAAGTCGAACGTCAAAAAGGCATAAAAATGCTCTCAAAGTCGCGACGCTGCCGATTCCTACGATTTGTACATATTTCTGCCTTTTCGACGTTCAACTTCAAACCCTTTTAACTTTTGAAGGAATTAACATTTTTTAATTATTAAAAAAGGAAATTGAAGCTCTTTCTTTCTAGTTTTAATTTCACTTTGGAAACTTTAAGTAGATCAGTCCTGGGCTAAATGGCTGGGGTTTGAAGAGAAGGACTTTTTTGACATTTTCTTAAAAAGTAAGAAGTTGCTCTAAAAAAAGTAGTCCACTTGATGGACGCTCTACAACTGTAGATTTTCATTCTAGATACTATAACAAACAAGAAAAACCACACACCGAAGGTGTGCCCGAAAAAAAATTTTCAAATCGTGTTTTCGGGTTTTGTCGCCACTTTCATCGGAATTGCACATATAAGTATACTGATGTAAATAATCAAAGTATTAACAATAACTTTAGTTTGAGAATGCTAATTGCCAATGAATTGATATCGGTTTTATATTCAATAAAACTTTCATAATATTTATTTTATTGTTTTTTTATTTTTTATTTTTACAATTAAAATACATATAATTTTTCATTCATAAAAGAATATGACGAGCGAGTGTTAGCGAGTGAGGATTTATAGCTAATTTAAAATAATCAGTACTAGTCCGTTTCCATCTCCTCAGTTTCTGCGAGTGTCAAGCATTGTGATCGATCCTGAGACTGAAAAATTAAATCATTTTATTGGGGAGAAATATATGTCAATTAATTGTTAATTATTATTCCGAAAATACGTTTGTAAATTATTATTGCACCGAAAAATATTAAATATAAAATCTCGTCAAATATTAAAGAATTGTTAGGGGGTTCATTTTACAATGTTATTTATTGGATATTTACTAGTTTAACAAAAATATTGATTTAAGGGTAGTTAGTTAAATGTTAAAACTTCGAAATTTTCAAACCTTTAAAATGAAAAAAAAATCTACGAAAATCGATTAATTTTATTCAAAACCATATTAAAGTAAATCATCATCATATGATCACTTAGTAGTTCTTCAAATGGTAAAAGTATACTAGTCATACAAAAGCTAAGATATTTACATGTGAAGTTGCAAAAATTAACATGCGTAGTTATAGGAAAGGCTTGCAAAAACAAGCCATTTTTACGTCTAGAGAAGATTAGTACATTATTTAACAAGGTAAGAAAAGTCGCTCGTGATTCCCGCGGGTGGATTCACTGCCTGAGCGAATATGGCGGAACGAGTTTTATATCTAGATTTCCGAGCCGTGAGCGAAAGAGGCACTTTTGGCCAGGGTATGGTGAAAATTAACTTTTAGTATTTTCATTTAATCACAAAATATTTTTTTGACAAAGTTTTAGCGTGACAAAAAGAAATTAATAAAAATTTTTATTACCGAATTATATATAAATACTAAAAATCATACAAAATTCTGATCAGTAATGGAGGTATCAGTTCAAAGCTATCAAGTCAGATGTTGATTTTTAATCGAAACGTAGATAACGCGCACTGAAAAACCTCTACATACTATAATACTATCAGTGTAAGTAGCTCTACCCGCGTTCTGCATAACGCTTCGCTCAATTTCGGGAGACTGCTTATCCCAAACGCCATCTACTACCCGTTTCCCTTGGCTACATCGCCCATTGCTGGTGACTGAGTATTCCAAAACGACGTCATGCAATTCTCCCTGTGTTTGGGTCAGTGACTACTTATTTCAAGTGAAAGATACCCGCTCTCACAAAGGTTGTTCAGTGCGTGGGACTATTTCCGTGTAAGTGATTATGCCAGTAGTTTTGAAATTTAACTTACTTTCCACTTCAGCACTTCAATGAAATCCCTGCTACCAGGGATACTCTTCGCATGTTCCTCTATGAACTTCGTGGTCCGACTCCTCAGTTCCTGCGTGTTGTGCACGTCGCATAATTTAAGTATCGCGAAGGCGTTCTCAACATTTAGTTTTCGGTACAGAGCGCCTTCGCATACGACTTTTAGATCAGGAAGGTCGTACTTGTTGGAGAGCTCCAGTAGAACCATCTCGTGGCCGACAATGTTCTTCAAGCGACTGGAGTAGATGAAGTGCAGCATCTCTTCAACAGCATCCCGAGCTGCAGGTATCTCGATTTCATCCGTCAGCTTCTCTTCCATGTCATTGCTAAACATTGCCGCGAATACTGGGCTACGCGCAGCCAGGATAACCTTGTGCGCGAAAATTGTTCCCCCTATCGTGATCAACTTCACGTCAGATAGAAATTGGCCTCCTACGAGTTTTCCAAAATCCACCAGAGTGTTCAGGGGAAAATCGCATATCTGATCAATGATAATTCTCGGGGATCTCTTCACCTCCATCTGAAAGGTTATATTCTTGAACCTGGACAGCTCCTTGTGATCAAAATTGAACATAAAAAGTTCGTCGCCTTTGTTAATTTTAAAGCAAACATTACGAGCTTTCCGTTGATCATTTAAGAGATAGCAGCATTTCCCTTCAATCTTCCGGTGAACAGAGTTTTTCAAAGTGAGATACAAGCTGGAGCCCGTCAAGGTTTTGAGTAATGACGCTTCCCAGCTGTATTCCAAGTTATCTCCTGTTTTGAAGCTATGCGTGTACATGTCGCCGATATTGAGCTTGTCGATATTGTACTCTTTCAGTGACCAGTAGCTGAGAGAGTTCTTCAACCGCGTCCGCGTCTTGCGGTACAGGGCGTTATGGTCCACGGCGAGCCTGGAAAATTCAATCATTTTACCAACGAGAAATAATTTGTGCATACTTATATAAGTATGTTTATTTATATCCTCATGTAGAACTATATGAGAAAATCTCCAGAACTTTTGACTCTTTTGTTCCATTTTTTTTTAATTTATTGCTGCTATTAATTTAGCGTACGAAACACATAAACGTGACAGGTTATAGAAAATCTTCTATTTTAACCTAGAAAACCAGTCTTGTAATCAATATTTGTGTGCCGCGCACGCTAAATTCTGAGCTTGCAAAAACTGTCGAAAAAGGTCAACTGTTCGGGAATAGTGGAATAGTGACAGATCTTTATTGCCAAAGCCTCTAATGAAGTTAGAGCTCACCCTATAGACAATGGCTCACTGCTTTATGAGATGGCAAATCTTTAACATTGTCCAAAAGAATAACAATTTTTTGAATAGTTTTGGGCGAAAATAATAGAGACAATAGAGGTAGAGAAAATCACAGAAAATTTAGAATTTCAGAATATGTTCTTTAAGTATTATAAAAAGTATTTATACCACTCGAATCTCGAAATCATAACTTTAATATGATTATTCGGCTCTCGTGGTATAAAATACCGTTCTAAACTGATGCGTAAGAAGATGTTTACCTCATGTGACATGTGAAAAATGTCACATCGGCTTTAATAATCACCTTCCGCATCCGTGTCGAAATGTACTAATTGTTATTTTTATTCTGAATTTGTTAATATACGCATCGATTTTTACATAATACACACCAACCTCATGACATCCAACGCTATATTTACGTGCCATTTCATGTCACCTCCGCAGAGGTCCTGCGTGTGAATAATGTCCTTTCCATTCTCAGCTATGAACTCCCTGGTCAGCTTCTTCAACTCCGGCGCGTTGTTCCGGTCGCAAAACTTCAGGGTCTCGATGGCGTTCTCAATGCTGAGATGTTTGTGCAGACAGCTTTCGCATAAGGCTTTTAGGTCGGGAAGTTCATACTTGTTGGAGAGCTTGAGTAGTTCTTTAGCGTGGCGGCGTGTGTTCCATGTGCGACCCGTGTAGAGGAAATTCAGCCATTCTTCGAAGACGGCCCGATCGTAAGGTACCAAATCCTTATCCATCGAACACTCAGCGAACATCTCAGCGTAGACTGAGCTACGAGCCGCCATGATGACTTTATGCGCGAATATAGTACCTTCCATTGTCACGAATTTCACGTCGCTCAACATTTTGTTGAACAGGAATTTCTTGAAATTCTCTTTCGCGTTGTGATTGATATCCACCTGCCGCTGAAAGTCCTCCACGTCTATTAGATGCCTTATCTCAATACCTATGCCGTCAATGTCGATCAGCTCGTGATCGCCAATGTCGAGCAGATTCAGCAGCAGATGCACGTCGCCTTTCTTAAATGTGAAGGGTAGGCTAGAGGGCTCGGTGCCCGGCGATTGTCTCTGAACGAATAGCCATCTGCACGCCACTACAATTGCGGACAGGTGGCACTCGTGCAGAATTAGGAAGAAGTGGAAGCCATTGGGGCTCTTCATCAATATGATCTGCCACGTAAACTCTTTGTTGTCGCCTGTTTTGAAGAAGTACGAGGGCGTATCGTTGATTTTCTCGAAGGACCAGTAGCTGAGCGTATTTTTCTGCTTCGTCAGTGGTCTATCGGGCTCCATCCTTTTAGCGTACTTATAATCAAATGACTGAAATTGAAAAAAGGTGTAATGGTAGTTCATTTTTATTCTTTTAAATAAGTTACTGTAACGGTCCTAAATTTACCCAAGCAATAATAGTTGTTTTTTCTTTGTTAAATTAATTAAGTTTATTTTTGAATTATTAATTTGATTTATTGTTCATTAAATTACTATATTAACAAAAAACTAATTTATTTTTTTAATTACCTTTGAAGAATTATTTCGTTATCAATTGTTGTCAATAAAATGTAATATTCAATTTGGAAATTATAATTTGCTTAGAATCTAGAGTTTAGATAAACTGTAATAGAATGATCAAAACACGGTCCGCCGATAGTTTTGACATCAATACAACGTCGCGTGGTCAACGGCACCGTGTATCGTCACAAGCCGATCACCCGTGAGCGCGCGGCAAGTATGTGTGGGTTTGATCCCTCTCCCTGCGCGGAGAGAGGTGTGTGATATCGGTGTGATGTTTTCGTTTTAGTTTTTCTAGTGCATTTAAATAAATAAATAAATAAATCCTACCATCAAAGAAAAGTAAATCCCCCCCTCCCCCCCCTGGACCATCCTAAATATTCAAATTACTACAACGAATAAATAACCGTTACATTATTTGCAAGTAATTATTTAGAAATTGACCAAGGGTAGTTCTTTTATTGCAGTATAATAATAGTAATGTCCTTCTTTCGAACTCTAGTTGTTTTACTTTATACAAGAAATTAGACATACTAATATACAAACTTTGTAAATAATATTCTTTTCTGATTATTTGTGTTTACATATTTTGCAAGCATACATGTTGAATTTTTTTATAAATTTACGATAATTTTGTTTATGATCTCGAAGCTATTGGTGAGATAAAAATTATTATTGATCAATATTTTAAAAATCTTAATGTAAGGAACTGATAATAGTTACACTTTTATCGATTAAGGAGGTTTTGTTATAAATAAAATGTAAGTGAGGAATCTTGCAAAATTGAATATTTTATTATCGATTTAGTCAATAGACTTTTAAAAATGAAAGAAATTTTGAAGCGAATCATGTCATTTTTTAAGATCTAAAAATATCCGAACGTGATAGGTACGTTATTTATCTGCACCGTGCTTCAAGTCGTCTGCTCTATTATACATGGTATACAGTACCGATTAACCGGTATTAGGAAATACGTAAAAAACAACAAATCAACCTCGATATTCAAAAGTTTGTACAAAAACCTTACTTACGCTGAAAATTTTCTGTTTTTCAGGAGGTATCTACTTCATCATCTCGCGAACTCTCGGCCCGGAATTCGGCGCGTCCGTCGGCATTGTATTCGCGTTCGCGAACGCCGTTGCCGCCTCGATGAACACGATAGGCTTCTGCGACTCGATGAACGAGCTGCTGAAGGAACACGGACTGAGGATTATCGACAATGGTATCACGGACGTGAGGATAGTCGGCGTGGTCGCGATCCTCGTGATGATCTTCATCTGTGCCATTGGCATGGAGTGGGAGTCAAAGGTGAGAGAGTTTGGAAATCGGTGGGTTTTCGTACGGGGGATGTGAAGTTTTTTTCCTTTTTATATTAAATAAAAAGAAGAAGAAAAATAATAAAATTTTTTTTAATAAGTACGCTATATGATTGTCCATTTTTCCATTATTTCTTGTTTACACAAAATATACCGAAGGCTTCATCAAGGCCCGCGGCAATCAGTTCTTTTTTCAATTTGCTCAAATACTATTGGAAAGCTGTCTTTCTCTTATACACTTATTGCGCGATATAGCTCAGCGGAAATTAAACAATAAAAATAAGAAAGAAGTCATTCAGATGGTTTCTTGGCTTCTGTTGACTGCTTGTGTTTACGCAATTCTAATAAACTTCACGTTCCCCGAATTGAAACATTTTGTCGTGTCAACGCAAATGTCAAATTTTTAAAGTAGGAATTCGAGTAATGTTTTTTAGGCTCAAAACTTCCTGATTGCCATTATCGTGGGTGCTATCTTCGACTTTCTTATCGGTGCTTTAATCGGGCCTAGAAATGTTCAACAAGTGGCATCAGGATTTAGCGGATTTTCCGGTAAGTCTGTACCCTTATATATTTATCGTTTTTCCGAAGTTTTTGATTAAAAGTTCGCTACAAGGTAGTAAAAAAAACTATATTCATTATACTTACATGACCTTGGCAGTTTAATTCGATAATGAAAATAGGAGGTAATTACAGGCAAGAAAAATTTTAATTAAAGTGCCTCCCTGCTCGTGTTCTACTGAAAACGCAGTGTCAATGTAAAAAATAAAACTCGCTAATGATTTTCCTTGAACAGGCGACGTATTCATGTCGAACTTCTGGCCGGACTACCGTTACTCGGAGGGCAGCAACCAGACCTTCTTCTCGGTTTTCGCCATCTTCTTCCCCTCGGTTACCGGGATACAGGCCGGCGCCAACATATCCGGCGACCTGAAGGACCCGGCGAGCAGCATCCCTGTAGGCACTCTCCTCGCTCTCCTCATCTCCATGATCAGTTACGTCACCTTCGTCCTGTTTGCCGGCGGCGCGGCTCTGCGCAACGCCAGCGGTGTCGTGCTGAATGGCACGATTGTCGCGTGCACGCCACCCGACTGTATCAGCGGGCTTCACAATAGCTACTCGGTGAGTGTTGGGATATATAGATATACATTTCGTGGAATTTTTTATGCTGGTTGGTTACGTAAGGTATATAGGGGTGAAGTTTGTTCATTGAAATAAGTATAGTTGATTTTATTGAAGTAAAGTATAATGTGCTGAATTTTTGACAATTATGTTGAATGTATTATTTTAACAAATTCATAAATGATATATAATTTATAGAGGAAAGATACCGCGGTTTTTCTCGAATGACATATTCCTTCAAGTTTTTATATTACGTGTGGAACATAAAGTAAGAAGTTTAAATCGTAAAATATTGTTGTTGGTAACTTTTAAAAACAATTTATTGTTATAAGTTATTTGCAAATTAGAAATGAGATACGACCGAAAAGTTAACGACCGTGAAAATAAAGTATGCGCGTCACTGAAATAACGCATTTACGAAGGTTATCGGTAACGAAGTAGTCTATATAGTAGTTTCTTATTTGTCATTCGTATAATAACAAAAACGATAATATTTATTCATTTTTTACACATAAATTTGAAAATTAAATCATCACCTGTTATTTTATTCATATTTTATACATAATTTAAAAATTAATACTTTTTAATCTTAATAAATGAAAGTAATTATAGAGTTATTATGTCATAAATATTGGTGTAATAATTTTAAATTTTAGCATTAAAAATTAGTTAAAGTAATCAGTTAAAGTAATCAGAATAAAAAATCTGACCACAACATAACCTACTCCTCCCACAGATGATGCAGCTCATGTCCGTCTGGGGCCCCTTCATCTACGCGGGCTGCTTCGCCGCGACCCTTTCCACCGCCCTCACGAATCTGCTGTCCGTGCCGCGACTGATCCAGGCGCTCGGCCAGGACCGCATCTACCCGGGCCTGATCTACTTCAGCAAGGGTTACGGCAAGGCCGGCGAGCCTTACCGTGGCTACGTGCTCACATTCATCGTTGCCGCGCTATTCCTCCTCATCGGTAAGCAGTCTCGGTTCCGGCGTAGTTATTGTTTCCTTATGGGTTCGGGATGATGAGGGATATATAGTTATAATCCAGGTCGAAGTTTTATGAGTCGGTGATGAGTTTTTCGTATAATTTGGTTCTATTTATGGTGTTATCATTCGTATGTAATTTTTTGAATTTTCGTCTAATGAAAATATATATATAATAATTATCTATAACGATAATTTTGTTAAATAAAGTGATAGTTCGCTATTGAAAATATTATCATGTAATATAATTTACTATATTAAACGTTTGTACTATAGTTTTAGTGAATATTAGATAATATGAATAAATATTACACAATGCGATCACCATATTTAATTACACCCCAGCATACGAGAAACTAAAATGGTTTTGCACTCAAATTGCACTCAAATGACCCAACACACAAAAAGAAACCATTAAACCTCTGGCAATATATATCCACTTCTGCCCAATATAATTATACCGAAACCCGTCACCTTTCAATCCTTTCGCCGCAAACCGACGAAAACCGCTTCGTAACTCTTACTTACACCACACCCACGCCTTCTCTCTCTCCAACGAAAATTGCCACATTCCCCTACTCTATCTACGCACACATACACATCCACTTAACCACGCAAACTCGAATGATTTTCAGCGAACCTGAACGTGGTGGCGCCCCTAATCTCCAACTTCTATCTCGCGTCCTACGCCCTCATCAACTTCTGCACGTTCCACGCGGCGCTGATTCGACCGCTCGGCTGGCGGCCGACGTTCAAGGTAATAAAAAATCCATTACCATATGACTTATACGCCTCTTTCGTTATTCATGCGCGGGGGGGAAATTTTCTTCCCGGAGAAGACGCACGCGTGCCCGCGGCGCTTGAGATGCTGATGAGCGAAATTGCACGCGCGCGCCCGCGCACGCGATATGGATAATGAGAAAGTAAATTTGATGATTGGTAGCGTTGATTGAAATGACTTTTTGAGGTCTTGAAAAATTGCCTCTTATAGCCGTTCATGGATCTAGGGTAAGTATTTAGCTTTTGGAATGAGCAAATTTGTATAAGTTTCGGAAAATATCGTTGTTTTTTTTTATACTATTACAGTTGTAATAATAGAATATAAGAACAATTTCGAAGTATATAACTTTTTAGCTTTATAAAACATAATATTATTATTATGAAAAGTTATATTATCTCCTATTTTTTAAAACTTCATTACATAAAATACAAAAATCTACCCCCCGACCACTCAATTTTCGTAAATGAAAAGTTAATCCAATGAACCACTCTACTCTCCCCCAGTACTACAACACATGGATATCGTTGCTGGGCTTCATCGCCTGCGTGACAATAATGTTCCTCATCGATTGGGCGACATCGGTCGTCACCTTCGTCATCATATTCGCCCTCTACCTGATCGTCGTTTACCG
Source organism: Torymus flavipes (assembly GCA_030522905.1). Classification (NCBI taxonomy): domain Eukaryota; kingdom Metazoa; phylum Arthropoda; class Insecta; order Hymenoptera; family Torymidae; genus Torymus; species Torymus flavipes. The sequence continues at coordinate 492 of JAPYZO010003847.1, read as the reverse complement.
GAAGCCGGACGTCAACTGGGGCAGCAGTACCCAGGCCCACACCTACAAGATGGCCCTCAACATCGCCTACAGGTACGTCGTCGTCGTTTCGTAATGCGATGTGATCGTAGCGGTTTCTCTCTGTGTTTTTTTGCGCGGGAAAAAAAGTGCATTAGCCGTTATTGCGCCGCGTAGTAGTATAGCACTCCTTAATGCGCCGCTAATAATTGAGGTGGTTTTTTGCGGGATTAAAGGAGGAAGTCGAGACGAACTGAATCGGAAAAATAAATACGCTGGTTGGAATGTGCACGTCGGAGGAAGATAATTGTTTGTTGATATTTGTGTGAATCAGCAGGTGCGGATATTTGCTATCTTTTTGTTTGTTCAAAGTCAATTTAGGTTCAAAGTATCAAAACGGAAAAAAAAATCAGTAGCTCTTACTGTTCCGCACAAGTAAAATCAACTTTATGAGAAAAAAGTAGAATCAGCTTTAAAAAATCAGTAAAATCTACA
>JAPYZO010003846.1:0-19093 GCA_030522905.1 Torymus flavipes | reverse complement strand
TCCTCGCCCCGCTTTACATTCCCCATCCCTTTATACATAATGCAAACAGTTACTTCGTCTGCAATCTCGCGCAAATCCCTACTTCTTTAAAACAATCCTTCCGCGAGCTCTCTTTCTTCTTTCTCAAACTGCCCCGAAAAAGTCCAACTAAAAACTACATAAGCGCGACATCTTGCGCAGAAGCGCGAGCCACTCAGGCCCGATTCGCAAGCATTAGCAAATCCGCGCGCGATTTTTCTTCTCTCTCTGTCCCATTCCTCGTGTAATCTCGCGCGCAGCCATTTATAAACGAGAGAGAGAGCGCACGCGCACCGGGGAATAATCTCGGCTGGCTTATTAAAGTTAAACAATGTAGAGAGAGAGCGCACGCGCACCGGGGAATAATCTCGGCTGGCTTATTAAAGTTAAACAATGTATATGTATAGCGAGCGAGAGAGAGGGAGAAAGCTCTGATCCCGGCGCGGCGTGTATCGGCACGAAGTGGCCCCCGCGCGCGCGTGCTTGCGAGGGTTGTTGGGAGGTCGTCTTGGGAACGTCGCTGTGTGCACGTGTTGCACCCGGCGGCGATGATAAGTAGTGGCGTTGTTGAGTTCCTGGAGCTTTTTTGTTGTTTTTAAGGTGGAGGAAAATGCCAAGTTTTATAGGTTTTATGAAAGTTTGTTGATAAATCGAAGTATATCGGTGATGTTTAAAAATATTGTAGAATTTGATACCTTCAGTATTAAACGCAAGACGTTAATATTTATAAGAAATGATTTTTTTTCTATTGAATTGTTCTACCAAATTTAACGATGATTTTTTTTAATTATATTCATCTCTAACCGTCGATTTTTCTTTTGCTTTCAGGTGAGAACCACATGGCGGCTCGTAACTTTGCAGGTAGATACTTAAAACGTCATAAACGTACATTTCTTTAAACTACTTTAAAAAGATACTTTATTGGGACAATATATCATTTCAACTTTTATTCTTCTGCAAACATAAATAGAACCGTTCATACACTGTTTATCCCCGGTCGACAAAATCTAAAATTTGAATAATATTTCTGCACAAGTATACGATTTCATATAAAATATATAGATTAATAATAAGAAATTTTTCTCCGCGCGCAACAATCTTGTATCCTCAAACTACGTGTAATAATAGCGCAAAATCTATAACCACGCAACGCCATACATCTTAAATCACGTTGCGAAGTTGTTTGCCTCTCGATTTATTCTCCAATCTTCACTTAATAATCATATAGTAGCTGCACAAATCCCGTCTAACCCTCTCCTGCTCGAAACAACAGTGCGCGTTCCAAAAAGAAACCCAGGAACAATTACGAGACCGCGAGATAGGTACCAGGCCAGCAGAACGTCTAGCTTCTCTCCCTATCCTAAGCGCAGTGATTGCTCGCCCTCGTATTATCCGTCCAAGGAAGACGAACGCACGTCCAGTGCGTTATCTTCTCCCCTCTGGCGGCGATCGTCCCTGCGTCTCTAAACGGCCTCGTCGGTCAGGTGCAGCACTCGGAACCAATGGACTAGTATAGCAGCAGTACATTAACGTAGACTACCCGCGGTTTTATATATTTTTAGTCCCCGCGAATTCCTTTATCTAGCGGCGGAGAGTTTTATTCTCTTCAATTAAGCGGTTAATGCGCGGATTAAATGCCCCTCCCGCCGTTATGCGACATCGCAATGGGCCGTTTTGAGCTTATGGGGCAGCATGGAAAGGACGGGAGAGAGTTGCGCCCCGAGTTTTTCCGGGGCGGGGATTATAGCTGGAATAATGTTACTGCTCTCGCTGCGTCTTTTGATGGCCCACTTTTGGACGAGCTTTAATTAAGCGCGCGCGTGTCGTTTCGAAAGGTTTAAGCTTTTCTCGAGGACGTCTTCGAGATTGAGTTGTAAAAAGACACGTGATGTGTAATTAAGTACAATGTTTCGGCACTGGCGAATGTATTACTCGCGAATAAATTTTTATGTAAATTTAATGTATTAAGGTTTTTTTATCCGTCAAGTTTGAGATTGCATCCTCCCGCGAGGATTGTAAAATTATATAAGCTGGTCAATACATGTTTGTTAATAATGTTTTAAACATTAATTTGCATCATATGATATTAAACGTCTAAACTTCAGAAATGAACGAATGATTACGAAAAGAACTAAAAATAATGATGTATATCTTATCATTAATTATTTTTATCAACGTTAAATAACCAATCCTTTGTCCCGCGCCATTAAATATTTCCTTGTCACGTTGCATTCTCGGCTCTCATCCTACGGGCTCTCGCCCCCGATAAACGAACAAAGGCCTCGACGCGACGTTACCCGCTGCCTCGACATTATCGTGTCTCTTTCTCTCCTTTCTTTTCCGCGAGCGGCGGAAAAATAGCCGAATTAAGTTAGCTCTTTGCGCGGCGGCCGAGAGAGGGAGAAGAGATATTTCCGGTATTTTTTCGTCGCTTTGCCGGGGCGCGTAATTTGCAGTACACCTTCGTAATTCAGGGGTTTGGTTAATTTCGTTTTCTCTCTTTTTTGCTTTTGCCGGCGCAGCTCCTCGCTTTTTTCGGGGCTTAATGCGAGCATTGAATTAATTGATGCGCATCCGCGAATGTATATCGCCGTGACTATAAATACTGCCTTTATAGCGTGCTTTTGGGGATGTCGCGTGGATGAAAGGGTGCGCTAATGACGACGAAATTATCTTAGATAAGGTAATCGCGGCGTTATAGTTGCGTTTAAAAGGCGCGCTTAATATGTAGCTATTATTCCGCGATGAAAGGTTGTAAGATACGGTGACGTTGAGATGCTTTGTTTCGATACGGTGAACCTGTATAACGCTGCGAATAAATCTTCTAGATATATAATATAATATTTTTGTACATCTTTACAGCGAAACACGCGTTTAATTATATTTTATCTATAATATATCACTACTTTACATCTCTATTCAGCCACTTTAAAATTAAAAACTTAAGATTCTGGCAATATATTATTCTTTTTTTATAATGGAATTACAAAGATCAAGAGGTAAAATTATTTATAAAAATAAAATACATTAATACCGAATGCTAAATCACCCGGCGCATCAACATCGCATAATGAGACCGCGCATCCCGTCTCACCGGCTCATTAGGCAAAACGTATATTTATATTCTTACTCGGAGAGAGTATATTTAAAATTAAAAGCCATCGCTTAAAATTCGCTATCTTCCCTTCTCTCTCTTTCACTCACTTAGTTGCACTCGCTTCCTCTTGGAGCGAGACTCGCGCTCTGAAATAAATCCTCTCCTCGACGCGCGTAGGGAAATTCGAGGCTCATCTGCGAATAACCGCCGACGGATCGGACGATCCGCGCGACCGCAGCTCGTTAAAAAGCCAGAAAGCTCAGGAAAAGAGAGACAGAGAGAGTGAGACGATGGCAATATCATCTTCGTGCGGCGCGGCAGAGACGTGGCAAAATAAAAGTAAACGTCTCCGTCTCTCTCTCCCTGAACCAGAACTCCGTTCCAATTATACGATGGGATGGGTGAAGAGAAAGAGCAAGCGAAGATGAGAAGAGGAAAAAAAGGAATAGGTATGTATCGCACGGGCAATCATTGCATCGTTTCGAGTGTATGTTTAGTATAGGTTGACCAGAGCGTTATTTGATATATTTATTATGAACACACGCTGTGTTATTGATTTTCGTAACTAGAATTTCAAAAGATGAGAATTTATTCAAAATCATTTCAATATTTGTATTATGTATAATTTATTATGCATTTATTTAACAATTTTTTTTTTATTTCAAAATAATATTGTTTATATATTGTTACGTCAACGTTCTTATAAAAAGCCTAATTTGTTGTTTTCTAAAAAGGAAACTGTGATTCTCATTGAAGCCTAGAAAAACATACAGATTTCAGTATTAGCATCGTTTTTTTTTTTGGTTTTTTTTTTATCCGTGGAGTTGGAGAATGCATTGACGCACCATAGGGGAGGCATGCGGACCTCAATACCCTGTGTGTAGGACTCAGTCCTTCCAGACTTTTCGACCTCGGAGCGGACGACGAGTCTGGAAGGAGAATACCTACTAAACTCCCACCTCCTAAAGCCGGGCGTATAACCGCGCCGGTAGTCCATTCGTACTTCTTTATCATAACGCCCTACCAACGTTTTGTTAACTAACTTCGTAATTAGGGCGCTCTCACGTTCGGTTTTCTTATTTAGTCGACAGCATCGAAATTAAAAGAATCAAATGTGTAAAAAAATAAATAAGTGAATGGATAGATAATACAAAAAATTTCGAATGATTTATTATATTTTAATAATTGTCACGATATCGACCACCTCTTGATTGGTCAGTTTCTCTTCCTCGCCCACCTCTCATTTGGTCACTTTCTCTGCCTCTTCCACGGTTATTATAAAAAGTCCTGTTATTATCGCTTGGAATCCGATTCATCTGTCCAGTACGATTAGCACCACCCCTGTTTGGGAAATTGCCGAAATTGGAATTGTAATTATTTGGCGGTGCTCCAGATTGTTGTTGGTTATTCTGGCCTCTATAGTTTGGTGCTTCGAAGTTACTCCTATCCAAATTCGAATTGGAAGGTCTGAAATTTGGCGGAGGACTAGAAAAATTATTAAAGGATCCTTGATTTGGAAGTGGTGTCATTTGGTGGAAATGTGCATTAGGTGAAAAATTATTGTTAGGCGGAGGCCTGAAATTAGGATTGAAACCGGCAGGAAGAGGTGGTGGTGGTCCAGTAGGACGAAACAAAACATTTCTTGAATTACCCGACGGGTATCTTCTGTAATCTTCATCATCCGGTTCATTAAACTTATCGTGACAATTCAGCATTTCTGAAATATGGCTACTACCATGTCTAAGATCGACATCGCTTGATTGGGAATCTTCAGTAAAACTTCCGCTAAACACTGGTTGATGAATTTTAGTTTGTTTTTCATTCATTCCTGCGTCACTCCAGCCAATTAACTGATCGAAATTTTGCTTTGCTCCAACGTTTAAAGGTTTTAATAATTCAGGATTTTGCGCGAATTTAGAACTTGCTAGTGGCGGCGGAAGTTGAATATCTGGGACTTTAGAAAAATCAATTTCACGATCATCCTGTAAATAGTCCTCCTCCTCTTGTTCTTCCTGATCTACATTCTCACGTAAATCCTCGATGTCCCCTGACTTGACTAATTTATTGATAGCTTCAGTACCTTTTGCTATAGCTTCAGCTAACTTTGATCCTGTTTCCACTGCAATAACTTTTCCATCTAGAATTATGGCATTTGGAACAATTTCAGTTAAAGGTACAGCGCCGGGAGTCGTTTCAATTAACTGATTTACGACAGCATTTAAAGCTTCAACTTGTTCTGAATCTTCAGATTCCATTTCATTCCATTGAGCTTGGAAATTACGAGGAATGGGTTTGCTATAGGGTACTTTTTTACTTGCTAATTTCTTATTTTCCTCGTCATTATGATCAAGATCCAAGCCGGGAATTTCACCACTTTTTTCATCAACCTCGTTATCAGCATTAATGCGATCTTCTGGTCCCATTCCGGGAATAATAGCTGCTCCATCCGCTACTTCATGGTCATCAATACCACCTGTTCCAGCTGGTAATGTATTTAGGTTGTATTTATCCCTCATAAGATCACCTGGCCTATTTCTTGTCCAAAATTTTGAAGTGTGGTCATTACTTCCAGAGCATAATATATGACCAAGTGGGTGCCAAGCTAAAGACCACACTATACTATCATGTGCTTGTTCAATCGCCCCTACCTCTTTGTCGGCTCCAACATGCCAAAAAAGAATAGCGCCATCACTTCCACCACTACAAAATAAACCTTCGTGACTTGGATGCCATGCTACACTAGAAGCCTCTTTCTTGTGTCCACGAAACGTTTGGACTTCTTGATTAAGGTTCCGAAGATCAAAAAGTTTAAGTAAGTGATCACGAGAAGCCGTTACAAACCAATTACCATTTTCATTCCATTTTACATCCATTACCGTAGATTTGTGAGCATGGAGAGTCGCTAATGACTGTCCACTTTTAGAATCCCAGAGCTTTACTGGCTGCTGGTTATCTTTGCTTCCTGAAATAACCAGACTTTTTTGTGGATGCCAGTGTACACACTTCACATCAGCTCCATGGCCTCTAAGAATACGCTCTTCATGACAGCGAAGGAAATCCCAAATTCTTACAGTACCATCATCACTGCAAGTTGCCAATTTGTGATCAGTCGGACTGAAACTTAATCCCCTGATTGCTTCTTTGTGGGCCTGAAACATCTTGACATTGTTCATATTACTCTGCCAATATTTGACATAACCAGCATGATCTCCTGTGACCATCCAGCTTTCGTTATGCGACCATACCATTGTTCTGGCTGGACTATCATGAGCTTGCAAAATAGTCTCAAAATTAAATGTAAGACCATTCCATAAAGTAAATTCTCCACTGGAAGCTCCTGTAACAAGTCGTCTACCTTCGGGTGTCCAAGCCATACAAAAAATAGGACATCTCATTTTATTAGTTGCAGTTTTAACAAACCTTGTTGTTACTGCATTTATTGGATTATCAATGTAACTGGGAGGTGGCAAAAGATCAGGACAGTATATATCATCTGGTTGCAAAGCTCGTCTGTCGCGATAATCACGTTGCCAAACACGGTTCTCTAAAGCTTTTATAATGGATGAATTGTAATCCACAGTTTTTCGCATGACTGATTTTCGAAGTCTTTTGCCATCAAAGTCATCTTGCAAAGCTTCTCCATTGGGGATATGTTTAGGAGGATGATAGGGTCTAAAAGGTTTGACAAATCCTCTGTTAACCTCTCTATGAAGAGGATATCGAGATGATTGATAATTAGCAGATGTATTTATCATTTTTAATGATGGAGGTGGTGCTGATAAATTAGGCCCTATTGGTGGTGGCACCGACATATTTGGAAGGGTTATAGGTGGAGGTGAATTTGCAAATTGAGTATTGGATGACATTGTCATGGTGGTACCTTCATTCATTTCTACACTGACGGACCTCTGGTTGATTTTTCAGAATCGTTGTTCAATAAACTATTCTAATTATCCAAAAATACGTCAACCTTGATAAGTCAACTAAACACTGTCCTCTGATTTCAGCACCTGAAACGTTAATGGTTTTATAAAATATATAGTAAATATATAGGAAATATTTATATTTATAAATATATAGTAAACATTTATATTTATAAATATATATATTTAATATTTATATTTATAAATATATACATTTAATATTTATAAATATTAAGTAAACATTTTTTATTTATAAGTAAAAAAAAAACAGGGAAAAGATACAAGAATAAAATGAATTACTATATCTATATATATGAGGAACAGCATTTGTTTATATATATTGTATATTCCTCTCTTAAAAAAGTGATGGATGAATTTTGCCATCACAAGACCGTTTTGATTGGTTGTTGTACTCATTTGATTGGTCTATATAGAATAGGCGCCAAAATCTAATATGTATAATGTATTCATAAAATTTCATAAACTATGGAATCTTATAAATCAATAACATCTAGAATTCAATTATTAGTTTCAGTGTAAGCTTAAAATTAAATGATTAAATTCTGTATGTTATTGATCTATAAGATTCCATTTATGAAATTTTATAAAGCGCAGTCTTAATAAGAAAACCATATTTTATTTTAAAATGATTGAGTATAATATTATAATTGCTAAATTGTCCATCATCGACTTTGATTTTAACACTTTTATAGTAGTTTACATTTTACATACATAATAATAGAGTACTTATCAAATTTATTTTGAGTAGATATAAAGAATGCGAATAGAGTGAATGTATAAGAGGTTCCCATTGAATATTCAGCATTCATGCTTTGACAAAATTCAAGATCAATGACATGAGATGTATGAATAATATTAAGTTCTCAATTTCATTGAGTTGTCAAAACCAGCGATTATTGGTGTCTATTGATATTTGAAAAAAATAAAACTCTTTTTAAGAGGGTTTCTGAATCCTGATCCAGGGCTTGTTTTAAACGGTTTTCAATAAAGAATCAGAAAAGTCGAAGAAAAAATATTCTGCCGTACCCTATTGTTTTTAGATAAAAACTCCTAATATAAATGTTACCACATTCTATAAATATAATGCAAACTTTTCTCCAATCAATGTGCTAGAAAAAAAGTTTTAGGATTTTGAGTAAAAAAAAAGACAAAAGTGGAGTTTTCACAGAAAATTACAAAAAAAAAAAAACAATTTTTCATGTAGAAAACTTTTGTATAATTATTAAAATATTGATCTAAAAATTCAGGAATATGTTTTCCTTACCAAAAACTGTAGACTCGCAAAGTACTTATAAGCGATGTTAAAATTTTGAGCTGTTGACTTCATGTGAAAATAAAAAACAGAAATAATACGCGCAAAGCGCGTTGAATATAGCTAGTAGATATAGTACCCATGTTATTTACTGTATCTGTTTGCTGTTATTTTTTTGTGTGTAACGGACTTAACGAGAAAACACATTGTATTAAAAACACTAATGTACAAAACTCACACTGTACCTATGTGCAAGTATTACAGGTTAGTTCGCGCGCGACAGTTAAAATTCGAACGTGCGAAGGACGCGGCGCAGCGCAGTTGCTTTATTCGCTCGCGGTGTTAATGTACGGCGGGCTGACACATAAGTACACCCCCTCGTACACAGAACAAAAAACTTGCAGGGGGCGAATTCCGTGCAGGCCTTTTAGATACATGTAAATATGTGAGAGTATAGCAGAAGACTTACGTTGAAGAAGCAGCAGGTGTGATATCTCTCTCTCTCTCTCTCTTTCTTTCCGTCGCTCGCGCACGAGCTGCGGCTCTCTCTCCCTCTCTCGGGCCTGCTTGGTCGGTCGGCAGGCAGGCGGGCTTGCTGCGCTGCCGACTCGTTGCTCGCTGTCCCGCTCGCTGTCCCGCTCGATAATCGTGGCACACGCGGCGCGGATTCACTCTCTCTCTATCTCTCTCTAACGTCTGCAGTGCGCACCTCCACTTCCTAACACTCGCGTAATTACAACAATTCGGCGTGGGCACTAAAAAACTCGAGAGCGCGGTCGAGCGATGTGCTCGCCACGACAACGCGGTGAAAATGGCTGCCGTGATTTGCCTGATACGGAAGGAGCTGCGCAGAAGCGCGACGCGCATATTACGCGTCGCAAGACCGTCCTCTTACGGTGGGGGCGTGGCGCGCTCTCGCGCCTCGCTCGCGGCAAGTTCGAATTACGAATAATCCTAATTAGCGCACGCGTTACAATTGTTTATACGTAAATTGTAGGAAAACATAAGAGTAGACGGAGTTGATACAAATTAATTAAAATATTAACGAATAATGGAATAATATTAATTTTAACTTGAAAATTAGTTAAAGAAAATATTGTTAACAAAAAATTCTGTATAATTATTGTAAAAAATTATAAATATTTATACTGGAACATCCATTATTTAAAATAAATAATTCTGTATAATTATTGTAAAAAATTGTAAATATTTTTACTGAAATATCGATTATTTAAAATAGTTTATATGTTTATAAGGTTTTACTATGAACCAACTAAATTTTAATAGTGAACATTCTTCAAACTTGTTTCTTATCGACATCTATTATATTGATTAAAAAATTTATTTGGAACATATCGAAAAATATTTTTAAATGTTTTTGAAACATATTTAAAACGCATTTAAAATATTCTGCAAACGTATTTAATACGTCGAAAAAACTTTAAAAACGGAAATTTTGCACGTTTATATAACGATTTAAAACGTTTTTGGAAAAACTTCGAAAAATGTTTCTATGCAGGTTTAAAAAACGTTTTTAGAACATTTTCTGCTATTAGGGATATCATTCGATAACATGTTAATAGAAACTATAATAGAATATGTATCAGAGAGCGGTAATTACAATGGAGAACGGTGATTACTATCAGTAAGCAGGAATTTTGATTTAACTCATTCTTTTTGCAGTTATTATCGTTTATGTCTAAATTTGTAGCGGAAGTTATAATTATTATTTAAAAAATGGTTTGGTTTGCAATTTCTTAACATATTACCTAAAACCTTAATAATATGTCTAAATTAAAAATTTTTATAAAAAAAATTAATTTTTTTACTTATATTCTATTTTATTCTATAATATCTAAGGATGTATGTATATCATAAATAAATCATAAATCAATCTTCATAGAAGAATTTTGGTATAAAAATGTTAATTATAGAAATTAAAAGTTAATAAGAGAAATGAGCAGATTATGTTTGAGGAAGCCACGTGCCAATGAATTGGCAGCCATTTTTACTAGTTTAGCTAATAAAAGTAGTTTCACAAATCTATATCAACCGATATTACTATTAATGATTCTCATCAAATGTAATCTAACATCAAACCGAAAAATATTCGAAATGGACGAAACAATTAACTTATACATAAATTTAAATAACCACAAAATAGTTAATGTAAAATACATCATTTAAATTCACCCGTTATTTCACGACAAGCACTAATTATTTTGCACTTCAATTTATAATTTCGCAGAAATACGAGGCAATGAAAAAAACTACCATCGCATAATTTATTATCGTTCGAGAACATTTATAAAACGCTGTCCTTTACACACACTCTCGCGCATCTCGTCCTCTTCTCCCAGTCCGTTATTTATACATCTAGATATAATAGTACCTCTCTCTTCCTCTCTTCGCGAGAAAGCGACAGGATCCTGTTCACGCCAGCCCGCTCGCGCGCTCATAATGCGGCCCAAATATATAATTACTATATTTCACGTTCGTACCGCATCATCTCCGAGGTATAGTTTATACACTATGTAACGAGGGGGTGGACGCGCACGCGGGCTAATAACGATGATGCACGCGTGCGCGCGCGTGCCGTGCTCAACAAGAGCAGCAGCAGCAGCAGCGACGGCGAGAGTTTTCAATTTGTCTTTCGCGGGGGATAATCGGTAATTTATGCCGGTCGCGCTCGTTATTAATTGACCGGGCTTAAGAGTACGGCGGCGGAGGCAGTGCGCCTTGAATAATGATGATGCCACGCGCGCGGAGGGAGAGTGAATGAAAGAGAGAGAGTGGGAAAAGGTGACACTTATCGAGTTTGCGTTTTACGAAATTTTTCGTACGCAGGTTGATTTATAGATGCGCTTTGGATGGAGAGGCGGAGATTATGCATATACGGTAGCGATGGCGCAGGATCATTTACGAGAATTTTCGATTATAGATTGCATATTGATGGCGATATGAATCTGGAACATTTTTAAATATAGTTTATAATATATATATATATATATATATAGCAGTTTGTATTAAGAATTTAAAATTTTGTTTAAATATATATCAGAGACTATATTACACCAATATTTTTTTTTAAATGTAATAAAAAGCTTTTTATTTAAATAAAAAGGAAAAAATAATGGACTATTTTACTATGCTAGCATCCAATATCTTCGTCTAATAAATAAATACTCGAAAACTAGCGCATCTTTCACCCGAGAGTAAAGCACAAAAGCGAGTGTCACGTGCGGATCGATGGGTAAACTATACATACATATATATACATACAACGAGTGGCACTCAAGTCGCGTACGGCGAGAATCTGCAGTCGGTCGAAATTTACGTAGCCTCGGCAGTTTCCCGGTAAAATTCACGTTGTTCTCTCTCGCACTCACACCGCAAAACGGCCCTGCGCGTGCGCGCGCGTCGTATAGTATCGCCTTCCTATAACAGTCACTCGTTACGCCTTTATAGCTACGAGCCCTTCCTCTTCTCTCTCTCGTTCTCTGTGTCTCCTGCACACAATGGGACGCGCGGTGTAAAGCAAGTTTGTGGATTAGCGCGCGTTCGACTCTGCTCAATTGTAATTATGGGATATGGTGTAAATGTAATGTATAAAGGTTCGGCAGACAAAGTTGTTCAATGAATTGTGATTGTAAATATACATAATAATTTGATTTAATTTAAAGTTAAAAGTGAGATCCACCGGTTCTCATCGGTTTTTCATCTACAATTATGTATCGCAGTTAGGAAAGATGAATCTTTCAAATTATTCGATTTCACTGCCAGTAACGTAAATTACAACACGCATTTGTTTAGGTATGTAATCAAAATTTATCACAAGAAAAATACATATCGTGAATTATAGATAGTGATATAATATAAAATAAATGGAGCCTTCCATACGTTTAACGCCCAAAGCACAGAATTCTCAATCCTGCAGAACCTTCAATGTATGTTATTTTTTTTTAAAGTATGAGACACGAAAAATAATATCATCTATCACGATTGGCTTATAAGGTTATTACAAATGCTATTACACTTTTTTTCAACTGCTACACTTCCAACATTATACACCCCCCCCCCCCCCCCCCCCCTTCCAACTGCCCTGCTGCCCCCCTATTCCCCCCCCCCCCCCCCCCCCGCAATCACATGCAAATTACCAAAATCAATCAATTCCTCTTTCCCATGCATATATACAAGCTCTCTTTCTGCTTTCCTCCGTTCTCTTCTTCTTCGCGTGCCTTTCATTCGTCCCTCCCACGCGCGTATCCCCCTTCCAAGCACAGTACTTCCCGCCCCCCCCTCTCTCTCTCTCTCTCTCTCTCTCTCGCACGTGCACTTTGTGCGCAGCGTATCGCTATACGTCCGGGGCATTTGTGGCACGATAAATGGGTAATAGGATTCCGCGGGTCCTCGAACTATTGCCAAGTTCTTTTCCTCTGCGCGCTGCATAGGCAAAAGCTTTCGCTATCTCTCCGACTGCTCTTCCTCCTTTAAATAAGCGACTGGCCGGCTAAAGCCACAGAGAAAGAGAGAGGGAGAGGACGCACGGAGGCAGAAAAAAGTCAGGCAAAGAGAGGAAGAGGAGGGAGTCAAAGAAATGGCATTAAAACGGACAAAAAAGCACGCGGAAAGTGTCATGCAACGTTTGAGCCAAAGAGAATGAGCAAGACGAGAGAGAGAGAGAGAGAGAGAGAGAGAGAGAGAGAGAGAGAGCAGCCGTGCTCGGATTCAAAGGGAATGAGGCAGGAGGAAGAGGAGGAGAAGTGAGTGCGGTATGACGATGTGTAGGATGAATCTTTTACGCGGGTGAGACGCGGAAAACATTTATTCAACTTCTTTTGCGTGGATCGTACGTCGATTTTTACTGATGAAGCATTTAGTGGATGCGTGTTATGCGGATAGGCAAAGAATCAAATATAAAAATACAGAGAATCTTTTACAGTGGCGTTTTAGAATTTCAGTTCTTTCGCTGATTAGATGTAGATGTACTGTAATTTAATGCGAATACAACAATTCAAATAAGTTATTCAATTGTTGTTATTTAAGTAACCATCTACTCTGTTAATTTTACCATGTTGATATTGTGAAACCATAATCAGCCTATTCGATTAGTAAGAGAAATTTGAAACTGTACATTATGACTGGTCTACGTAATAACCTAAACATTACCTGTAAATAAATATATTTGAAACCTGCTCGCCACCGCATAGTTCTACAAAAGAAAAGAAAAAATGGAGCAGCACAGGAACTAATAACAAAGGAAAATAGGACATCAAAAGAGCCCAAAAAAGAAGCGAAACGACCGCACATCACGGGACCGGAAAGAAAAGCTGCACACACGAATAGCCCGAGCAACGACGCCGCGCAGCGATGCCTTTCTTATCTCGGCGCGACTGCTGCATTCGCTTTGTGCCTCGTGCCATCCGTTCCTCCTCGCGGGCGAGCATTTTTATTCGCGAGCGATCGGCGCGGTAAAGCTCGAATAATTCTTCCCTCCTCCTCCCCCCATGGATACTTTTATTGCCAGGAAGGAAAAAAGGAGGCGCGTGTAGGTATACTTTCTCTGCCAAGTGCGCGACTTTACGATTGTATTATCTATTTTTATAGGCTGGCGCGGAGGAAATAATAGAATTGAACAAGTGGGCAATAGATCAAATTGTTTATTGGCAACTGCTGCGAGTGATGAGCATCTGTGAAAATCGTTTTCTCAAGATAGAGAATTTTCGTTGTTGAGTCGGATATCTTGGAGTGTGAAATATGGTGTGATGTATTTTTTTGAAGATAATCGTCCGATTTTCTTTAGTTTGCAAGAGGATATATATTCAGAAAAACAAATTTATCTTTGCTTTACATCGGTTCTGTTACTGGTATATACGTAAATGTAAAGTATCCATGCATATGCGTTAAAGATAATGAGAAAACAAGCGAAACGTGAACAGTAGAATAAAACCATGGGAAATCCGTGCGGGATCCGAACGAGCGAAGAGAAAACGTCGGGAGCACAAATCTTTAACCGAAAGGGATTCGCTCGCATTCCATTATGGATGGTTAAATGTGCGGGATTAAGAAAATTTATGGACTCACGGTATGGTGGATAAATTTACAACTGTTTTCTGTTCGTAATAGGGGCATGTATATATTTTATTTTCGATTTATTTTGTGTTTTTTGCAAACTTTTAACCATTAATATTTTATAATTAGTGTTTATAATTTTCTTACTGTTAATCTTTATCATTTTTATTATTGATAAGTAGTTGCCTACGAAAAAGCTCAAAATTCACATATATACCATCTCTTTAAATTACAATATTCCATAAACTGTATTAACAAATCCATCGTCCCATACGAAGCAAGCATCACGCGTCTCATTAGCGTTCGTTAATTGCCGGACATGCGCGCGCGTGATGACGGACTTTAAAGGCCGTCGTTAAACGAAGACGTCCGGGAGAGGAGATCGATCGACGCGATCGTGCCGAACCATTACGTTGCTCCTCTCTCTCTTGCTTTCGCGCCTCTTTTTTCGGCTCGGCGCATGTTTTTTTCGCGCGCGCGCAATGATGGATCGTTCCGGCCAAGTGCCTGCAGGATTACGACACTCCGGTAAACACGTCTCTCTCTCTCTCTATCTCTTGCGCGCCTCGGGGTTCATTTTTCATTTTTGGCGCCGCGTTATTGATCCGCGTGTCGATGCCGAGCCGCGAATGTAGTTCTCGCCGCGGCTCATCTTTTTTGGCGTATATATACATTAAAGCTCGGAGAGGTCTTTTTTTGAATTTCGACGGGTGTCATTATTTACTCGTGACAGTAATTATGCGCATTCTCCGCGGTTGCCAGAAGATTGAGGCGTACGGTTTGTTTTCGATGAGACATGATTAACATTAATGTGTTTACGTAGAGAATATCGATTATTTTGATAAGATGGGAAAATTAAAGTAAGGTGCATTTGAGAGATAATTTATTATCTTCGTTATAGTAAATTGATACTTGGTTTTTTTAAAAATAAGGGTTTCTGTTTTTATGGTTTGTCATATCGTACTGACGAAATCGTGAAAAGTGATTACATTTATTATATAGATTAATTACATTCTACATTACACTTTTTTTTTTAATTAAATTTGGTTGGATTTAATATTCTGTGGTTTTAAATAAAACAATTTCTCAGCGCCGGTTTTTTTATTCTTTTTCACCTTACATAGTTTTTTTTACTAATGGTTTCGGGCGTTATTTGCGCGATTTGCAACATTTTTTCTCAAGTTTTTTGTACTTATCTTGTTCTCGCGTCACTTTTGCCACAAATTTATTAAGAGTCAAAATGGCGACATTGGTTTTCATTTTAGAGCTTTCCTTCACCTGAATTTCTCTGCCATGGCGTATTATCATAAGTAAACTATTTCCTAACAACATGAAATATTTGTTTTCAAAAGTGTCCCTTTTTAGACAGTTGTGTACATCCCCAGACTTGAGCCTGCGTGACACACTAATATAGATATAGAATTGAATATATAGGATATAGGCATATAGAATTGGAATAAAAAAAAACTATTAAGGCAGTGTTAGGACTGTAATGAACTTTTATATGAGTATTTTATTATTTAAATTTATTATTCGAAAAGAATCTTCTGACATTTACACTTAAAAATACAAAAAGTTATCATAATTTAATTATTTTTTTTTTTTCAATGCATGTTATGCCTTTTTATCAGGCGCGTTTTTCTCTTCACGTTTAATGCGGATTTGATACAGTTGCTGGCGCGTATTATTTATGAAACAGGACACCTGCTCAGTAAAATATACATATACATATATATAACATCGTTATATATCCCAACCCTTAATCACACGATGTACATCAAAGCTTGCCTATGCATCTCTCATTACAATTTTCCTGTTATACGGACGCAAACATAATATATAGCTCGAGCGGGCCTCTAACACGTTCCCTGAACGATTTTCTATTAATAATGTCATTTTCATAATTAACTAAACATCGGCCGCTCGCACATTACATTCGATGTCGCTTTACGCATGTATACAGCAAAGCCTCCATACCCCGATAGTCACGCTTATATATACATCCAACGCGTATATGGAAGGGATATTTCATCGGGACGCAAATTGACGAACTCAATTACCGCGAGAGCGTAGCGCGCTCACCTGCGACCGAAATGTGCTACATGCCACCCTCCCTCAAAAGCATCGATTATATCGAAATCGCGTGTGGAGAGAGAGAGAGCACTCGCGGAGGTAGCCCGTGATTCATATTTCGCAATTATCGTTATTGCCCGCGAAACAAATGTTTTGTCAATAAGCCGGTCGATGTATAGTATAGTGGGGCGCACGCAGCCCCGGAGAGGCCGTAAAGTGCAACATTATATACATCGTGGTCGAAAAATTTGAGTGCGCGCTCGTTATGTAGTCGCTGTATAGTAGAGAGAGAGAGAGAGTACCGTGCGGACGTTTATAAAGGCGGGCGTGTTAATTGAATGCCGCGTTGTTGGTGGATATATAGCGATGATGGGGAAAATGTGGTTCGGAATGGTATACGATGTCATAAGATACGGACAAAAAGCGTTGTTTGTGCTCTATAAACTTAATGTTAAGTGCAATGTGTCATCGATATTTTGGTGTCCAAAACATGTAATTTTAACAGAATATAATATGGTGCAATGAATATAATACACCGTATAATTTACATACTTAATATGTAGTATTCTCAACTTGTTGATATATTGTTGATACCTTGAATCTCCAAACCCATAACCTGCTCACCCCTACTGTCACTCTCCTATACACTCCTCTGACATCTCCATACCCGGCGTCTAGATGCCACTTTCGATATATATAACAACCCCTGCACCATAGCACCGCGCGTACGCGTCATAAAAAGCCATTCACGCAGGGCAGACAACCATATAGTGTTATCTCGCTTAGCCGAAATTTGAATGACAATCTGTTGCGATTTCGCGCGGCATCTCGAGGGATGCGTAAACGTACACACGCGGTCGAGTTCGCGATAACGAGTGCGCATTAATCACCCTGGCCGCTTAACCGGGGCGGTCTATTGGGTCCGGTATTTACGCGCCCGCGGGCTACGACGGCCAAGGGGTTCGCGAGATAACCATCGCGGCCTCTAATTTTCGATTGTGTCGCGTGCCAGGGGTTGAGAGGAA
This sequence comes from Torymus flavipes, assembly GCA_030522905.1. Lineage (NCBI taxonomy): Eukaryota > Metazoa > Arthropoda > Insecta > Hymenoptera > Torymidae > Torymus > Torymus flavipes. The sequence continues at coordinate 1,612 of JAPYZO010003846.1, read as the reverse complement.
TACGAAAAGATAGGGGCGAGAGAGAGAGAGAGAGAGAGAGAGAGAGAGAGAGAGAGAGAGAGAGAGAGAGAGAGAATCAAGGATGGAGATGTTATGTATACATAGTGGGGTATATTAGGGTTTATTATGTGCAGGCAACATTTTCCAAATTCTCCATTCGTTTTGGTTGGTTCCTAAAATAAATTTTAGTTCAAGTTGTGGTAATGACTATAATTATATTCAACGATTATCATAAGTATTTATGTTAATTGTGCTACTACAGAAGATACCTTCTATTAGGATGCTTTACTTAGAATGACTAGTGAAATACGTCAAGCCTACCACCAATTTTCTCATTACTACATTTTCAATGCAAAACAATTATTCATCCCGCATTAAGCGCTCTAAAACTGTTTTATATGCGCACTCGTGCAATATACCTTTAAAACCCAATCTAATATACCACCGCTAAACCCGCGAATAATCCCACAATTCGTTCAACCTTTGGCACTCGCACAGGCGGATGACTCACGCAGCTGGAAAAACAGTCCGTCGTATATATAATACGAGTGCGTAATCTCGGTATCGAATGCTCCGAGGCGTTTAGTGCGCGCGTGGCAAGTGCAGCCCTTTTAGCGCAAAATTAACGCGCCCCGTATAGGTGTGTGCGTGCGGCCGCTGAGATGATAGCTATCTCGAGAGCACGGGGAATCGCTTTAATAGGTTTACACAATGCACCGAACGCGGCAGTCTTCGCTTGCGGAGGGGACGGTTTTTAGATTGTTGCGGAGTTTGTTGGTTTTTGCAAAGTAATCCGATTAGGCCGAAGATGTCTGAGTTCAAGGCGAGTACTTATGCATAAAAACCTTAAAATTGCAACTCTTAGGCCCATAACTACATAAATTAGGAACAAATTGCACTTTGTCCCATGAAAATTCATCATGCGATGTCTGAGAGAGGTTACTACAATTTTTTTTTCTTGAAAATGCTATAACTGAGGATAAAATGAGTTTAAGGACCTCTGCCTTGGTTCATTTTATTCAAAATAAGTTATTTTTACAATATATTTTCATTATTTTATTATAATAATATTTTTTATCATTTTTTTAGATAATCTTGGCCAGAAAGGCCTATAGGTGTAAGACCGCCTTAAATGTATTTTTTAAAACAAAAAACCAACATTTTAATTTGCATTTTTTTGCCACCGTATTTTTAGTATAAAACGAAGCTTGTGTGGCTGTTTTTACATACGGCAACAACATTTTTATGAAAATACATTTAATTTTTAATTAAGTAATATTTTAGTACAAAAAAAAAAAATTGGGTAGATATTTGTTTATTAATTAGTTTTTTATTTTGAAGATATAGCATATTACATTTTATAATACATGTGGATTTTGCCCTATTTACGCGGTCTGTTAATTTGAATTACAATTACATTATTCATTCGAAACATTAAATATGTAAAAAAAAATGTTATTTACTAAATTTAGGATTAATACAAATGTAAAAAAGAGATATAATCTATAACAATAGTGTTCGGGACACGTTAATAAGCGGAGAAGCGAGATATATTTAAATAAATGTATTTAGTTTTTTATTAGTTTGGTTACAAGTGAACCGTTCGTAACGA
>JAPYZO010003845.1:0-27937 GCA_030522905.1 Torymus flavipes | reverse complement strand
TTATTAGAAGAAAAGTTATTATAAATTTAGAATGTAACATTTGTCTCATTTAATTTGACTAACTGAAAGCTATCATTTTACCTTTGTATGCATGACACTGCCATTAAAACTAGTTTCAAAGCATAGTTTTGTGCTACTTCGTGTTCATGACATTCGGCTTCGTCTGGGCCAATTAAATTTATTGCAATAATTCAAAATAAACATAACAGAGTTCGGCAAATAAAGTAATATAAAATGATTAATTTGTTTCAATTTTATCACAATTACACACCGTTGCTGTTGTTGTTGTATCAACTTACCTTACAAATATGCGTACGTTACAATACATACACTAATTACAAACACCAGCGTACGCTTAATTATTGTAATGAAATGGCTCTGAAACTCGGACACGACGATCCCAGTGTTTTAAAATAAATTTACCCCTATTACGTAAATGCATACTTTTTCCGGTTTTTGATTTAATTTTACACCGTATATATGTATTACGCTTTGTCGTTATGAAATATTTTCGTAATTCCATTAAAACTCCACTATATTATAGAGAAAATGTTCATTCTAACATTCTTGCATGTAAAAAAAGGAAGAATTTCGTGGCAGCGTTTCCGCATAATAATACATCGGGTATGCGGGTGGAAAAATTTGATGAAATATTTATTTTACTCATGCCACCGCGCACTGTCCGAAAAAGGTGATTTACAATCTAACAACATACCGGTACTAAAAGCGATGTCGAAAAAAAAAAACACACACGCACACACACACGAGAGGCGAGAGAAGAAAACATGTTCTAAAACCATTGAAACGTGGCACGCGGCTTGGCGCGCCCGGCATTTTTGAATTCACATAATTTTTTTACACACGCCGCCATGCCGCAGTTCTGCGTATATTTCCCGCCTCGCGCAATCTTTTATGTGCCGCGGTACTGGTTATAAGAATTTTCGTGGAGCTTCGCTCACGGGCGCGCGCTTGTAATTCGCGCGCATATGTGCGCATCCTGCTGCCGAGAGTAGCGTGAAAGCGTGCCAGAGGGAGATGGAAAAGCGAGATTTTACACCGGTACTTTTTTTACGGCGCTACACGTGCTATCGCGCCGTCGCAGTGAATGTCCGTCAAAAAGCAATAAAAGCGCGGGATAAAAAAGTTCGGATGGCCGAGCGCGTGAAAGTGGCATCTCGCTCGGTTTCGGGTCCCGTGCGAGCGAAAACTGCCCAAAAGGCGCGCACCGGGGAAAAATTCGCATGAATTTTTTACGCGAGCGCGAAGTGATAAGGGCAAATAAAAAGTCCCCGGGACGGGGTGGCCGACCGTCCGACTCCGCTGAATGTGGAATTTCGAAAAATTCGCTGATTGGGCAAAGGCGGCCCTTACCTCTACCGTCGTCGTAGTCGTCTTTAGTGCCCGTCCCGCAAGAGAAGGATGAATTTTCTTTTCCCCCGGTGCCGTCTCTTAATTTAATTTGAGAGCGGAAGGGTCGCTGCCCCGAGGTCTTTTTTCTCGCGTCGCGGGAGCGGTTTCGCTTTCGCGAGATATTAAATGGGGAATTCCGTAATGCGATTTTGATGCGGTTTGCTTAATTTTAAAATAATGGCCGTTTGCGAGTTTATAAGGACACTTTTTTCGTCTATAAAGTATCACTTTGATGAAATGGTTTGAAGATCTTTCAACTCTTGTTATTTATTAAATTAGACTAGAAAAAATGTTCTTATGTATTTAAAAAATCTCCCTTCGTGAAGGAGAAATTATGGTAAATATATAATTACTGATTTTAAGTATGTGTAAAAAGATATGATAAACAAGCACGTTTTTCATTACATATACTTGAAAAGTAGGAAAAAAAAAACATAAAAAATTTCGTATGTATAAATTAATTACACAAATAAGGAATTAATTGATGTATAGTTCGTTAATTACTGTGAAACATCTATTGAGTTATTCGAAGTACAATAACTCTGCCTCTATTTTAAATCGTTATTTTATCTTACGAGTGAATGCTTGTAAATTAATAAATAAATGACAATGGCTTAAAATTCTTATTGTTTCAAGTATATTTACAATATTTATAATTTACATGAGTTTCAGGGTTTTGAAAATAAAATTGTATATAATAATACACATACAAATGCAAATATCTGTCAAAATTCTACTTTATAGTTTTATTATTATTGTTCTACCTTAGCAGAAAGCATAATTTTTTTACCTATCATATAATTACAGTAAAAAACGGCTAATGAGCTTAAATGCTACATAGGTTTATAATATCCTATATTTAATGAGATAATAAAAGGATGTGAAATATTTCATGTTATTCGAAGTGTTAATAATGTTCACAATTAATTGAATATGCAAATGTTTAACTTAAATTATATGATACGCTTATTATGGAAGTACGCACTAATTTAAAGTGGTGATATTGACATTTTTGCAATACGAAAGTCAAATACCAGTGAAAAGCGAGTTCTGAATAACGTTTAACTTCTTAATGTGGGCAGAAATTTTCCCGAAGTTTCTTATGACAAAGTTTTCATTGAATACATAAGTTTATATCGTTTTCCATAGAGTATATGTGGCTCTATTCCGACCAATTACATTCTTTTCATTACTGTTGTGTACATTGTACTCTTTGAATTTTTTTCGAACGTTATAAACTTTCATAATGAAGTTTTACTTTAACGGATGAGAATTGAACAGTACAAATGGTTTAAAAAATAAAAATCATGTACAACATTTTTAATTACTTTTTGTAATATTTTTCATTATCAATTGTTATTTATTTGTTTCAATTAATTAAAAGCAAATAGTTTACCTGCTTCAGATAACACACAGAAATGTTTAATACATTGTCAAATTTAACATTTGCATCATCCCCGCAAGCTCTAGTAGTAAAAATAGCTATATGTGCCAGTGAATAGTGTATGTACACGCATGGAGGAAGGCAACGTCAATTAGAGTGATTGAAAGTCCGTGTCACCGTGAATGACAATTTACTTAAATGCATGGCGATAATGAATTAATGTGGATGCTTGTGATGTTTACCGTCCGGAACGCCAAGCGCTGAGATTATAGTAAATACGTATCTGATTGTCCATATTCCAGCGTAATTTGACAGCCTAATTTTTTCGTGGCTGAATAAATACGCAAAGGAAGTTATCGATTGCACAAAATCAAACATAGATTATCATATTAGAGAAACCATAATTGGACAAATCATATATTCTTCTCAGAAATTTATTGTTAAAAAGACAAACATGCGTTCAATTGGTAATAATCATTAATAATATAGACAACAAAGTAAGACAGTGAATTCCAATTAAATAACGTTTATTTTATTTCTTCTTGGTTTCCTTTACTGTTATTGAAAATATACATTGTTGCTTCAACCACACTCTGTATTTATAATTGTAAATTTTTTATTTATGATTTTTTAAATTTTAAAAACTTTTTAACATCATATAAAGTTAAGTGCTTACCAGGGGTTAAAACTGCCTACATAAAGGCATGTAAAGGATAATTTAAACATTATGAGCAGATTTTGTATTGTTTCCAATCCTACTTTATAGTCATACAGAGAAAATTTTAATCCCCTCTCCTTATTAAACATACCTATACACATCCCTCCCACAAAGACAAACGGAAAACGAACTGATGTTTGTCAATTTACGCGAATCAAGCGTGCCGAAGCCGCGTTAATGTACTCGCGAGAAAAAAAAAACACCGAGTTTGCGTTATACCACGCGTTGTGTTTGCAGTCGTGCCTCCCCGCACACATATATACCCGCGTCATGTATCATCGGCTGGAAAAGCCGCGCAGCGTGGCGAAAATCGACATGACGCTCGCGAACCTACACTACCCGCCGGAAATGAAGTTCCGTGAGAAAGGCGGGGAAAAAACAAAAAAAAAAATTTTTTTCGGGTTTCTCTCGCTCGCTCGGCCACATTGTCGGTCAATAAAATCAAGCGCGTGCATTATTGTTATCGCGCCTCGCAATAGCCGCTCTCGTAAATAATCCCCCCGGCGTAAATTGCGAATGGCTCGAGCGCTACGGCGCGTACGGCTGTGAAATAAATCTGCGCACTCGCGAGAAAAAAAACTCGTTTGATTAGAATTTTCCCCGCCGATTGAAAAAAAAATACGCACGCTCGCGCAAAAAAAAACACACACACACATACACCGAGGTTGTCCCATTTTCAGCGCGAGCGCAGGGGGGCAGATTAAGTCGAGAACATATGAACGGAGCGTCATATAAGTAAAATATCCGAACGTTATCTTTATTTTAATTGCGAGCTTTCCCCGCGAGTCCTGCGTTCGAGATTGCGCGCGAACAAACAACAGGTTGAAAAAAAGGAGGCGCTCCAGAGAGGGAGAGAGAGAGAGAGAGTCCGGAGATAAGATAATGTGGCGATTTATGGCTTTACGGGTTTTACGAAGGGGTTGGGGGCTGGCCGCGGCTTTTTCCAACGCGCTCAGCGCACCGGCGTATATATTCGAGACATACGTAATTCAAGTTTTATTCGGAAAAATTACGGCGCCGCCGGGATTCTGATCGCGTTTTACCTCTGGTATTACGCGATATTTCAGGGCTCGTCGAAAAAAAAGGACCATAGGTCGGTCTAATGAATTTTCTCCAATTAATATCTTTATCGTCTGATTGGTACGCCTGCTTAAGTGGTTTTTTTAGACGAAGCGGGAGTTAATGTGTAGCCCGCAGTATATTGTGAAATATTTCATCGTATTTAAACAAATTAAATAAGTACTTAATTAAAAGTAGTTAAAATATTGTATTCAAGAGTTTACCTTCGTTAGAGTTTTATATTTCAACATACTAAAATGTAATATTTTATGGAAAAATTGTTACAATGTAATTTATATATAACTATGGATAGATTTTTGTATTTTTGAAATAGATTACTAATTAGAGAATGCATAAAAAGCAATTATCCCAAGTGTATGTATTTCAAGCTCAAAATTTTTATTAAATAATTGCTATTTATATTCTTTTTCGGAGAATATTAGATAAATAATGTATTTTTGCCAAAAATTTGTCATTGAAATTTCATCTTTACGGGATACCTCGAGAAAGATAACATCGTAGATAAATACATATAAGTCTTAAGGTAACGTCTGTATACAGTAGACTAATTTCTTTACAACAACAGCATCTTTTAACAAAGTGTATTCTTATTTAGGAAATCGACAAAGGTCTTTCAGAGACTTAGCGCAGAACCGATTAGAATTGACGCTTGTAGTGTTTACAAGGTAAACTGTGCCCCAGTTAATTACTTCTCGTTATAGACTTACATAATAGGATTTACAATAGTCCCTTACATTTACCGGTCGCTGCGCCCCGCGCAACTACCATTTTCGAAGTTGAGTGCTGCACTAACTATGACTAACTGTGAATACGGTACTTGTCTCATTCGTAAACCTCTATTATATATTCGTTTATAAACTTCCATTTAATTCAACTTTTATTTATATAAATTTTATTTTTATTTTTGTTTTGAAACCGATGTTACGCAAAGTTTTCAAAAATTATACTTTTGCAAAGTTCCGAGAATTCCCATCAAAACCCCTTCAAATTTACAAAATTGACATATATATCGTACAATTCAATATCTATTTAGTTTGCTTAACAGTGGATTTTTCAATTAGTTTACATAAAAGTTAGTATCAAAATTATCTTTGTCCTTAGAATTATAGGTTCTATATTTACAACAAACGGTTTTTCCACTGAAATAATAAATAAACCTTTCTTTATAAGACAATATTGTCGGATTCCAGACAATCAAAAACAAGCCGCTAGCTATAACGAGGAAAACGATATTACATCGGTTCCAAGCAATATTCAAGTCCAACTCAAAAAGAATTTCCACTACCATGTCAACCGATTCCCAACACTTTAATTACTCAACCCGCAGGTGTGCTCGCGTTCATTATAATCACGCGCGCGTCTCTCCTGTTTACAACCCTAAAAACTACTGCATGCGCGCAGCATAAAGCTCCCACTCGCATAATCATAAAGTACAAATGGAAATATAAAAAAGGCGCGGCTAGGTGGTATTGCGCGCGCGCGTCAGAGAACGTGAGTTAGTCGAGGGAATAAAGAGAGTGAGATAGTAGGAGAGAGCGAGAGAGAGAGAGAGAGCGTTATGTGGGCGCGGAAACGTAGGATAATAAGGTGAGAGGTAGAGGTAGGCGAGTGAGCGAGAGACGTGCGGCGTGGTGTATATATAGCAGTAGATGCGAGCGCGAGGCGAACGTCCGCGTGCGGCGTACGTGACCGGAATGGGGCGTCCGCGAGGAGCGAATTACTTTGACGAACTCGTTGGTTATCGCGCACCCGCGCTCTTGCTCCTTCCTACGACCCTCTCTCTACCCAAAGCAAGTCTCTCTCTCTCTCTCACGCTCGTTAGGAGTCCCAACGCCTTGGCTTCCATACCGCCGCAGAAATGGAAACGTAATGACGAGCGCGCTCTTCTCTCTCTCTTTCTGCGTCTCGCTCTTTGTCTGCTCTCCAGGATATAGGTGCGCACCGCTGGTATATCCTTTCTGTTTTTTCCCCGAGTCCTTTTCGCACAGCCGCACGAAGAGAGAGAGGGGGGGGGGAGGCGAGTAACGAGATTCATCTCAGATTCCGGGGAAACGTGAACGGAGGGTGGAGGAAAAAATTAGCCCAGCGCGGAGGGGTGTGTACGTATAGGGGAGAGCGCACGTCTGCCAATTTCGACAAAGGATTCGAGCATGCTGCACGAAGCTATTTCGCACTTGAGCTTTGTTGCGGCTTCCGGCGTTCCTCAGCTGGGATTCCATTCTTTCTTTGACGCTCGTGGAAAGCGCGAGTGGCTTGGTTGCCTGGTTAATATTTAATTGCGTAATGTGATTTTGAACAGGGACAATACTTTTAAATGATTATTATTGTATCTACATTTTATGAAAGTTTGATATACTTCGTTAAGATTAAGTTTTCGTATAACAAGGAAGGAAATACTTCGTTTTACAGTTGATATTATTTTCGTAAAGACATGGAGTGTGATAAAATAAAACGAGAATTGTTTATTTTACGTCTCAAATCTGAGTTCCGGCTTGAAACCCGGGGAGGTGATAAAAGTACTCTCTGGAAATTCGTAAGATAATCTACAAGATTCAGAGTCTCAGTTAGAGCGTTAGTGAAAGTACATAGGAAAGCCGAGGGTAATCCTGGGATACTTTTTTAAAGAAAAGAAAGTAAAGTCAAGACGAAGATAAATAGTGAGAAAAAGAGGGCGGGGGAAAGCATTGCAAAGAGAAAAGAGAAGTGAGACATTGAGATGGTTAAAGACGTAAAAACGAGTCGAGATTTCGAAAACAATTTAGTCGACTGAATAAAAATAAAATAAACTTTTACCGGTGTACATGACGCAGACATACTGAAATAATTCAATTAATGCTGAATCATCCGTCGTTTTATTGCGGGGAATATCGAAACGTTATTATATTGCATGAATAATTTTACTGAATGCCGTAGCACGACGCCTAACGAAACAAGCGCAACATATTCAAGAATTTGTAATTCGCTGAAAATATAGTTAACAATTTCGGAATTGAATAAAGAGCGAAATTTCATCTGCAATAGTAGCAGCCACTCCATTTTGCGCAAAAAAAAACCTCGATTCGACCCACAAAAAAAACGAGTTGAAGCGAAATCGCTTATACTCGTGCACGGTTGGCTATACGATGTAAGCTTTTAAAATATTCAGCCTCTTTATAAATTCCATTGCGAATCAATTCATCGGTCTCGAGCGAGCGAGCTGCCCGTTTCAATTTTTAAATATACAAAAATCTATATCCGGTCACGATCGTAAAAGCCCTCTAATCCGCGCGCGCGCACATACGTGTGTGACAAGCTCGTTCCCCCATATAATTGCCATCCTTTTAAACATTCAAAAGGCCGGAAAAAAGAGTCGTATCCTCGCGCTTGGCGTATTTGTCGAAAATCGAAGCACCTCGTCGTTGCATTATCGTTTCTTCTTTTTTTTTATCCAACGACGTATATTTCGGGGAAAAATCCGGGGTGAGAAGGACCATAGCGCGGCATTGCACATAGAGTCGCCTTGGCGACGACGGGCGCGCGAAGGGGGCCAGGATGTCGACCGGAAAATAACTGCCGGCGCCTCTTAAAACTTACATATTTTATGTATCACGCCGGTGTGCGCGCGTGCAGACTTCTGAATAACTTTCTCTCGTTCGTCTCGACTTTCCTTTTTTCCGCTGCATTTTTTGCCTCTACGGGGTCGTCTTTGCGCAAGCCGGCGCTCGTTTCTTTTTTTCGTTGTGGTGCCACCGACGCGGAGACGTTCCACTGATTGGTACGAGATATGCAGTTCGTAAGTTGGTGAAAGCGAAGTGAGGAGAAGTCGACGTAATAAAGATTCTGCTGGCATAGAGTTCGCCGAGTTTTTCAGAGCTGCGGGAAACGTTGATTGAGACGTTTCACTAATTTTTGAATGTGTTTCATATCCTTCTGTATATTTGGTTTAGCGAAATATTTTCATTAGATGAGTTGTTGAAGAGGTCAGTGACGGAGGTAACAGAAAACCGATGAATCTTGCCAAGTGCGAGAGCGTTTGACTGTAAATCAATGGAGCGCAAATAAAGCCATTTATCATGCACTATAAGCGATCGAACGTGTACGTTGGTCGGGTAAATTTGTTGCTATTACAGTATACATAAAGGACTTCGTGTGACCCTTGACATTTGAGTCTTTTGTAACAATTTGTATTAGTAAAGATGTACCATATAAATAATTGATGTATTGTAAAAATATAATAGAAATTAAAATAAGTATATCAACAACACCTATATAGGAGAATATTTTAAATATGGTTTATTAAAAAATTTCCTACATTAAATTTTTCAACTCCGACGTTACTAAATTTATATTTCAAAAAAGTAAAATATCCAATATTTTGTCAAAAACTAGTGGTAAGCGCAGTGCAGCTGTATTTTAGTAATAATTTTACTAGTCGCAGAAAAATGCTTCTAAATTTGTATTCTGAACGAATCTACTATTTGCTATTAAATTAGAATTAAATAAAAAATTGCCTTTCCTTCGATTGATTAAATTTTACCATTGAAGTCATAATTGCAACAAGATATATATATATATATATATATAGACTCAATTGGATGGACGATGCAGCATCCTCAGACTTTACCATTAGTTTTTTTACGAAAAAATTCAATTAAAAGGCACGAGTTGAATAAAATCATCCGATATCCGAGCAACGTAATAACTCGGTTAACGTTTTCTGAAATTCGCTAAATTTTGATGAACCAAACGATGCCTGCACGCTTATCAAACGACATTCGATCAATCGAAAAAAGTAATATTTAACGAACGTCCCCCGAAATAGCTGAGAGCGAGCTCTCCTGCTATCGCGTTCGATTAAAAATATTTTATGCACGCCCTCACCACCCACGCGCTCATCCGAGCTAAATATTTAGCGGGTGGGGTGAGCAGATAGAGGCAACGATAAAAACGCGGCCATAGGTATAGTTCGCCAACTTATCTCAGTGTAATCGGGCCGTAAAAAGGGCTGAATATATTCCCGTGGCAAAAGCTTGCTTTGGTAACCGAAAAACGCGTCGTAAAGCGTCGCACAGCAGCCTCATCGCACGCTCCTCGCTCCCGCGCCCAAGAAATTGGATTTTCGAGTGCACACAGATACATACGCGCCCCACTGCTTCGCTCACGTATACAACACAGACATATATAGAGGCCTGCGGATGCGTCAGCATCGCTTCTTCAAAATGAAACCCAGAGATATATAATAAAAAAGTATGCGAGGAAGGAGTGTCTGGAGGAGCGAGGAACAAGCTGAAATCACGGCGCGGATTGTTTTAGTTTCCTTTCGCGCGAATCACGCGACTCGCGCGCGGAAAATGGTCATTGTCGAGGGGCGGAGGAGGACGGTGACCTGGGTACCGACAATAACTGGAGAAGGAGAGAGGGACCATAACGCCGGCAACGCCGATAAAACTATGCTGCTGCTGCTGCTACTGTTGCTGGAGCGCGAGATGAAATGAGCTGGCAATAAAACTCGGAATGTGCCGCGATGCATATAAGTTTCCATTTGTTTCAATTTGCGTCGTGCTCGCTCGCTCTCTCGCGGATATAGAACAGTGTGAGGGAGGGAGAGAGAGGGAAGCGAAAAAAGCGTGCGCGGGGCTCAGCGTCGCCCAGATAGCATTCATGGACAAAAACTCATTTTGCTGATAAGAAATCGTGCGTTTAAGCTGCGCGCGCCGGTATAACTGCGGAGTACTTCCGCGACGACGACGACTCGTCCTCGTCGTTCTTTATCCCCGCTTTTTTGTTCGTTGGCGGAGAGAGGAGCTTACGAGGGAGAAAGAGAGAGAGAGAGAGAGGGTTCAAATTAGTGATGCTGAACTGATTTGATAAAGCGCTGCCGCGGTCGTGCCGTAGCGAAGGCGATGAAGAGCCGAGCGAGCGGCGTTACTTCTGTGGCTTTTATGAGATGGAGATTTCTCGCGCCGCATTGACGCGAGTGGAAAGAGAAAGAGAGAGAGAGAGAGAGGGAGGAAGCGCAGTTTTGCACTGAAGCTGCGGGCTTCTTGACTTATTTAAATTTCGCGCCGCTGCGGTTATACTCTGTCGCGCGTTCGTTGTTTGCGCGCTTGATAATTTTATCGCGCGAGTCTGGGTTAAAGTTCGGAGTTTGGGAAGTAGAGCTTCTGCGGGGTTGAGAAACGTTCGTGTATGTATACTTAACAAAATGTTGATTTAAACACGTATGTTGAACTTTAGGTGGGTAGGATTTTTAGTACAGTTGATCGATTATTAATTATATATTAACACCATAATCGAGGTTTCATTAGGGGTACTATTTGTTCATTATTCGTTCATCACAGTTAGATGAGGTATCAAATTAACCTTGACAATATTAAAAGCGTATTATAAAAAAACGTTAATTAACCGGGAGCTGATAAGATTATGAATTTTTCAAAGGCTCAAATACCGCCTTAACTCGCTGAAATTTTAATCGCTTTTATTTTAGGATCACGTCAGATAATCTGCGCTAAATGAAATTATAAGTCTCTTCCCCCGTGGTTTTCGCTTTGAATGAAGGATTAAAATTATCAGGCGATTGATTCTGCCAATCGTCGCTGGCGCAAAGTTATTGAACACCTTTCAAATAATAATCGTCCATACTCTCTAGGCTCAATCGTATACCTATATACCCATCTGTCATGATAATCGAAATGAAAATCGTAATAAATATAGTTTCAACAGAAAATTATCAATCTAGCCGTTCCGATTGTAGCGCGCTGCAAAGTTTTTGCGCAGCAGCCGGATAAAACGCGAAATATAACGACGACGCGGAAACGTTAAATCTAAAAAGTTTTCAGTACAATCGTATATAGAGAGAAGCTGGCAAAAACGTTTTTCGGATGACATAAATTTCTTCTCGGCGCGGGGGCCTGTATTACATTAACGAGCTCGTGGCAAGATATCGCGGGGAAAGGGTTTTGATATTTTTTGCTTTGCTGAATTCGGGAAAAAGGTCGGAGCCGAGGGGGAAAAGTGGGTCGCGCCCGAGATTGGCAAGACAACTAATATCCAAGTCTCTTCATGATTGCGCGCCGGAAAATTTTCTGATTATTTCTGTGGCTCTAGGCATCATTCTAATTTCTCCCGGAAACTAAGTTCAAAGTCTGCGATTCGGGTCTAATAATACAGCTATATACGGATAATAGCGAGCGTACAATACAATTTATTGATATGACTCGGCTTTTCTACATAAAACGGCTTTGAATTGATAATCGATACAGTGCCTATACTTTTCACTTTTTCTGAATGAAACAAAGTTTTGCAGGAAGGAGCAAAGTCTTTAAGAGGTTAATGACTTCGTCGAGTGTCTTGGATTTAACTTGAAATATTTTCTATAATGAGCTTAGCGGTCAATGGCATTCAATTTTCTGAAACCAGGTTAAAAGTGAAAATATAAAAGGTGTTATATTTTTAATTAATATCAAAATTAAGTAAAATTAATCAATTACTCACGATGCCGTTTCCTTTTTGGTAAAAGAACAATTAACTTTTATTTCTAGGTATCCGAAAAGAACAGACGTACTGTAAATGATTTTACGAATCATTTATAGGTATATTTTGATTCATTAAAAAAAATTTTTTAATTAACTAGATCATCGATATCTTTTACACGGAATTTCTGATACACCTTTCTGTTAAGATATTTTAAAAGTGCAGTCAGTATGTAACGAATTTAATATAATTTTCACCACACTTGGAAATATTGAAGAAATTACATATGTCGGACCCAGTTACACAGACATTTGATAAAATAGAAAATTCCAATAACCCTCCACATTGTATTCACCACCGCACGTGTTACAATCGTCAACCCACTCCCAATACATTTTTCAAAATCCCATTATCCCTGGACACCACTAAAAATTCCTTGTTTATCGCTCACATCACATCCTATATTTCCTATATTATATCGACGAGCCGCTGAAAAACTCAATCTCCTCGATCCGCACCTATATACACCCTCCCATCACACAGCTGCACTGCCGGAATTTCACACCGCGAATAAATTACATACCCACCTCCCCCTCAGATGACCGCTCGTCGCGTGGACCGCGAAAATTCTCGCACAGCTAGAGAGCCCGCGCTCGAAATTGATACTAACTTATACAGGAAATGCCCCGGCTAAGAATCCATAAGTTCCATCCTCCCACCCACTGCTCCCCGCGTCTTTGGAATTTCGAAATTGAATGCCGATATTATTCGATTCGAGAGAGAGCGCGCGCTCGCTCGCCAGGTCCAATTGAGAAATTCCAGCGCTCACCGCGCGCGGATGATCTCGCGGAATATCGCGTGCACGTAGGTACGCGGCCCGTGGCGGCCGCTGTACTCTCTCTCTCTCTCCCCCTCGGTCTGCTTCATATAAGAGAGAGGGAGCGGCCGATCATCCACGGCGACGAGGGGGACGACCTCCTTCGGGATTTTATTTTGCCCCATTACCTCTATACGTCGGGGCGGTGGTTCGCGGTTCTGCGGCCTGCTGACGTCACGATCGCCCGGCCGCCGAAAGCCAGCAGCGAGTTGCACATTTTGCACTTTTCTCTCTCTCTCTCAGAGCCGTCGACCCCGAGACTTGGCTCGACTCGATTTCGTTCGTTCGTACTCTCGCACTACTTCTCTTTCTCGCTGGTGAGCTTTGTCTCTCTCTCTCTCTCTCTCTCTTTCTCTCGCTTTGTTCGGAGGCGTTCTTTTCCGGCGCGGCGACGTCTCGCTTGCGGAGGACGATTCTTACTACCGAGGATATTGTTACAGGGGCGCTTGAAATTTTTACTGCTTAAATAATCATTGCGTCGGAGCTTCAACGCTACCGTTTTCACGGTTACGCTGCGGTCTAAATATTCCCCGGCGCAGCGCGAGCAAGAGAGAGAGAGAATCGTATAATGTTCGTAATGGGATTCGTTAAATTTAATTTTAATTGTATAGCGTGAGAGCGCGGCGGCGGTGAGGCTCGCGATTATTTTGTTTTTGTTGACTGCCCGTGCGATTAATTCGCCCGAGTTTTCTGCTTAATATGCTGCGGCTGCTGCTGCTTTATGTGTGTTTAACGATACTTTATAATTTTGTATAAAGCGCTGTTAATACGTTTATGTATATAGAATGCCAATTTATGTTCGCTAATTGAAATCAGTTGATTGGAAATTGAGGAGATTAATGTAAGCGTATGATTGTCAGTGTTTCAATGACGATAAATATAATTTTAATGAATGGGCTTCTATACATTCGCAATAAAGCCTATACCCTCTAAATTTGAATCAGTCGAATTTACTGAAAGTTATAAGTATACCAAACCAACTGAAATTTCAGTGAAACTTTAGATTTCACTGTAAATTTCAGTTGATTTGATATACTTACAACTGATTTTCAGTTAATTCCACTGATTCAAATTTAGAGAGTACGAAAAAAGTAATATTATGTCAATTTTAACAACTTGATAATGATTCATCGACAGATCGCAAAAATGGGATATTTTTTTAATTACAAGCAAACGACCCATAGAAAGGAAATACTATAGTAGTGAGTATTAAGTGTAATCGTTATTTTTGTTTAACAAACGAAAAAACTGTTGACATCACGGCTTTTTAAACTATTACGTTAATAAAGAAGATAACCTCTTAAAGGCGAAACTGCGAATGTCGATGATATGTTAACAAAAAAGTAATTTTGATAAGATAGTAATAGAGAAGGGGAACTACGAAAGCAAAACATGCTTATCAATATAGAAGATACAGTATTTATGAACATGAGAAAGTGTAAGATGCGTAGAATGTGTTGTACTTTTGCATAAGAATGAGCTAAAGTGAACCTGTTAAGATCCAAGATGAATTTGTTCGCACTGCTTCTCGCGGCGCTAGCAGCACTCATTCATATACAAAGTAAGTAATTATTCGTAGTTAAAGAAAGAAAAAAAAAATTATAGGTAGTTGTGATAAAATAAGAGAAACACCCAAGAAACGATTTAATTTAATAAAGATTTACTTTTTAATCTTTCTATTAATCAATCATCAATTTATCTTTTTAACTCATTTCATATTTATGTATTATATAAAAAGTGCTTATTATTTATTGATAATAGCCTCGTGATTGAAATACTGTTAGTATCAGTATCAGTAACTCAATTAACGTCATTTCAATACCTTTGTTGCTCGTTTAGTATCTGAAAAGCAATCAAAGAATAATTAAACTTATCAGTCGAGTTTTTCATTATGTCTTCGAGGAAACGGATAATTTGATAAGAAAACAAATAAGCTGCTTTTTTATACACACTGGAAAACTTCAAACACTGATTGAACGATCACAGAGTCTACGTTGCGTCACTGGGAATTCCGAATATTTGTTTGTTTATTCAAGAAATAAAATGGAACGAAACACTCAAGTGTATTAACAATTTCAGCGAATTTCGCTATTTCTACTCCCAGACATTCGCTACTCCATTACATAAACTAACCATTACCAAGCGTATATATCCAGGCTTCCATTAGCGCAAAAGAAGCAGTAGAAAAAATACTGAAATTAGAATTAAACACGTATAATCAAGGCAGGAAAGTGGCAGTGCGCGCGCGCGTGCAAACAACCGGAATTTTTCGCCGAACGTCCTCTCGACATGCACGATCGCATTTTAAACCGACCGGGAGTGTATATATACGCGCTCATCTCTTCTCGCATACACACACACAGTATATGCCGCGGTGAAAAGTGCTCCGAAAGAAAAAGGAAAAACATCGCGGCGCAGTCTGCATCGCGCACTTTCCATCGTCACGAGAGACCATACGCTCGCAACAAAAAAAGAATCGAGCGAAAGAGAAAAAAGGCGAGGCCAGTAATAGTAGCGCCGTGCGCGCGGTCCTATACAGCCCCGTATACGGTGTAACAATTGGAAATATACGAAGAGAAAAAAGAGCGACTCGCCGTTGCGCGCAAAATCCATGCGCGCGCGCATTCTAAATATCCCCAGCCACCACCATATCCATTTGTCACAATTTAAAGCCGATATAAAAGTGCGAAAGGGATATCCGCGAGCCGCGCGGTGGGCGGTAAAAAAACCCGGTGTATAGGAGGGAAAACGAAGGAGGGGAGAAAAAAAGGGAAAGGCGAGAGCATAGCTTTGCCATTCGAGCGAATAAACTATTATCCGCAGCGGACGAGTCGCGCCTGCGTGCGCGAGAGTATAACGAAACCGCGTGCGCGCGGGTGGCTAGCGTCGGTGTTAACCGTAATGCACGAGAGAGCCGCGGCCGCTCGTAGAGGATTAAATGGGGGTCGGGTAAATATATATATGCGAGCACACGCGGACGACGGCAGATGCAATCCTACGCGGCTGTATCCTGTTTTCGCGACGACGTCCCGCGGGCTGTGCATATACACGGGAGCTTTCGCGCCAAGCGACTCGCGGCGAGACGGAAAGCAGACGGGCTCTTGATCTCGGCTAATGTGAAGGATTTCGCAATTAGATATATAGGTTAATGCGATTTCGGGTGATTTTGTTTTTGCTGCGAGTTTGCGGTTCGCTGTCCTGGATTTAGATTGGGAGTGAAAATTAAGGCAGTCTGGACGAAAGGCTAGACGAAATAAACAGTTGAGGGCAATATTATTTTTGTACGATTAACTAATTGTTATTTATTTATTTCAAATGACGGTATATATCCACTTTTAAATTAGTATAGATACTTTAAGATTTATTGGGACGTTCTGCTATTCACAGTCTGCATAGAACAAACGCACATCGTTATTTAATACTTGTCTCATGTCCTTTTTAGGTCGTTCTGACCGTCTATAGCTCTCTTTAAACGCTCTTATAGCAATTAACTCTTTGTGTTAATTCGTACGAATTCTATACTACTTGCCCCATTTTAATGAATAATCCCTGATTTTTTAAATGTGGAAAAATATATTTTACATATAATTTTTCTTTTAAATTTAAAATGGTTGTCCTACTGTGTATCTACTTAATATTGTATGTACTGCGGAATTGTGTATATCCAACAGACAGAACATTTATTCCGTGTAGATAGTACGCGCTGATTATTTTAAAGCATTCAACTTCATTTGATTATAATTTGGCTTAAAGCCCAAGCTGCAAGAGGCGCGATTCAGTGTATACATTACTAACAATATTTTTACAAACTCGATATGAAACGAATTATAAAATCTGTTGGCAAAATTAAAAGAGCAGAAAATTTCTCAGTGGAACATTACATTTAATTTCGTAGAAAATTTCATGTAACGCGGACTATGTGCAATTTAAAGTCGAGCTCTGTACTTCATTTAATAAAGAATTTAATGCAGATATTTCACTGCGAGCATATACTTTATCTTCATCAAAGCTTCGTGCGTATATTTTCCTCAACTTTATTTACAAATCCTATACCTATTTTACCTATTAATTTTTTCCAACAAATTCGAAACAAAAATACTACACTGCAAATGCATCCCCCTTTTTTAACAATAAAAGTAATTAAAACGTATAAATAACAATTAACATCCCATACGCCAAACCACTTGAATCGTCCTCAAACACCTTTCCGCCTTTTTTTTCACACAGCCACACTCTCAATTCCAGCGCGCGGAAGCTGCCGTGTGTGTGCGCGCGTTGAGAGATAAACACGCGCAGGCGGTCTGTCCGTGCGGGATTTTCATAAAAGCGCGCGCGCGTGCATATATAGGTATATACGCAAAAATCCCGGCGCGCGCGCTTATGTGTCGTCCGCTCGCTCGCGCGAATCCCTCGCCCACTATCACGAGCCGCGATTGCCTCGTTTTAGCTCTCTTTGGCTGCAGCGCGTATAATATAATTATAATTTCTCGGGGCCGCTGCGGGACACGGCGCGCGCTCAAGCGCTTGCCGCTCGTTTGCTTTAGTGTCCCGCACGTTTGTCCCCGTTTTATTAACGCGTCGCGCGTAGAGTGTGCGAGAGAAAGGGTACAGTTTTCTCGGGCCATTTGTAATTCGGATTTTCTTTGTAATAACGTGGAAATTCAAATTGCAAATTTCGTTAATTGCGCGAATTTTCGAGAATCAGCTATGGGTTCTTATTATGCAGATGTGGCAGTGACGTGATAGAATTGATTTTTTTCATTATTATATCGTGCCATAATTGTTTGATTGCTTTAAGTAAATTTTATCTTGTAGAATCATCTGCTAAATGTGTTTTGAAGTTTATGCAAAGTGTTCGTTAGAATGGCATTTTGTTTTTACATTGAACTGATAAGTATTTGTGTGTTTTCATATTATGTTAGATGAACTCGCGAATATACATCCCACTCCAGCAAACTTTAGCGAAGTTTGAGTAAATACAATTTAAATCTGCTGCGGAGAACAAGGTCGTGTAATAAAATATAATACGCGTATACTTGTGTTCATGGCTTTCAAAAGGTTCAACATGCATACATCCTATAAGAGTTTAGCCATGCTGTTGAGTGATTTAGAGAATCCAAAAATTATTATTAATACTTAAATATAGGTATACCATTATTTACGTTGTTAAAAATGATTTCACTTTGCATTCTACTACGCTACTAAACATTTCTGAACATTAAAAATAAATTTAAATTTTATATAGATAATCGATGCGAGAAAGAATAAATTCCGCTCACGTGTATGAAAAAATTTAATTAAAGAACTATGTTACGGATTATCGTCTAGCTGTGTTCTCTTCTCCGTCCATTCTTTCAACGCAAATCAATATCCATTACCTTAATTAAAGAATCTCTCATTAATTATTACACGCGGTTCTGTTTGTGATGGATATTCATCCGATTATCTGCAATATCCGCCCTTGCATAAGTAAAATCCTGCTCCGCATCTAATAAATCATGCACTTTGTCAGATATTCTCTTCGACTTCGGTCAACTTAATCCCTTTTTTCAGCCACAACCACTCCTACCATAATCTTTATATACCCACGTAGCGGATACTTTTAATTGGAATAAATCATAAAGCCCCACGAAAGTTATTTTTATACCTAAGCATATACTCCTATATACATCCATCACATATGCGCGAAGAAAAAAAATCCATCACTGGCAAAGAAACCTCCTCGAGCCGAAAAAGCGATACTACGCAACTTCCCAATCTTTCTCTCCATCATAAAGGACTCAAAAAGCAACGACGCTGATAGGGGAGTACAGGCAAAACAGCAGCAGCACATAACCGCTCGCAGCGCGAAAAAAAGACAACAACAAAGCTCGCGCGCGCGCATCGAATCGTCCTACCGATGCTTTCCTTCCATTAAAGAACTCATCGCGCGCGCCTGGCTCATCCACATCCTCGACGTCGTCGTAGTCGTTGCCTCGTGTGCCTATCAAACGTCGGTCTACCTATGCTTCTCTCTCTCTCGCGTCGCGTCATCAGCCTCGCGGGCGAAAAGAGATCCTGCACTGTGCGGTTATCTCGCATCCGGTGCTCTCTCGCTCACTCCGCGAAACGGCTGTGCGCGCGCGGGTGTTTCATTAAAAGCGCGCCAACGGCTTCGCTCTCCCTTCCTCCCCCGTCGCCATACGTGACAATGTGTCGGGCGGAGGGAGGGCGGAAAACGCGAGTGGAAGAGGGAGAGAGAGAGCGACGAGATAAACAGGCGCGCAGATGGCTTCGCGTTTCAATTCGCGCGGAGATAGTGACGTCAGCGTCGCTTTAACCCGGGAGTAGTGTAGTGTGTTGTGTGTGCCCTGTTTCTCCCCACGGCTCTCTCTCTCTATATGTGTGTGTAGACGCGTGCACGCGCGACGATCGTCAAGGGGGACGAAATCCCGTGTGTTGTCGATGCGCGTGAGCACGTACACACGTATGTATCTGTGTATACGTCTATGGTATCGTGGAATGTGCGTTTTTTGCGGGTTACACTGAGCTTTTTTTCCCGGTTTTGGCGTAGTTCGTTGCGATAAGTACGGTTGAGCGAAGTTGCCAAGTGCGCGGTAAAAAAGATTTTCAGTTTGATGGTGTACCGAATTAAAAATCTGCCATTCTCTTTTCGTTATCTTTAGTCTTCCTTTTTTTCTGGCAGTATACGCGTATATTTCTATGGTGCAAGGCTGGGAAAGGGGAGCGCAAAGTGAATTTTCTTATCTTAAGCAGCTGGTCTCTAGTAAATTAAGCCAGCCGAGTTAATTAAAGCGGACTTTATTTCGAAATTAGAAAAAGCAGGTTTCATTGTTGAATTGAAAAATTGATGGTAAAGGGAATTCTTGCGTTGGTCTGGTATTTAACAAAAAGTATAAGTTTAAATAAATCTATATACTTTAAATGAGACCTATAAGTATGTTCTGAATCACTTAAACATATTGATTAGGGGAAGAAAGACCCAATCTCTCATCGATGTTTGTGCCTTGTATTTATAATAACTCGATATCGGGTCACAGGAATATCCCATTTTGAACGTCACATCTAATGAAATTATATCAATATTTATCACAGAATGAAGCAATTTATTATACATCATAACATCGATCACGAAATTTCAAGTATAAATATATAAACATAATTCATTAATAAACGCATAACATTACAAATTCATTTTGTATATATTTGTCAGATTATATTCATTGGATTATTAACAATTACTTCAATAATATAGCTAGCTCGTGATCAATGACCCAGCTAATTATGTGTTTAGAAAAAGTTGTATGGTATTTTGCATAAAAAATTTCAATTAAACTCCCTATTACCATTATACTTAACCCCACTACAAATTATTTTTTCACTATTGAACCTCAACGTAATTCCCCTACAAATTTCCCTTCCATCCCACTGTATACATGATTAATTTCGATGTATTACGTTATACAGCGCAGCAGCGCGGTGATGTAAGGGCGATCAAGCGCGACACAAACGACGTTCATTTTCGTTTTAAGCCCAGTTGGCAATATAAACTCGAAACGACAACTCGCGCGCCCGCGCCTGGCTGCGTCACAGCGCGGTTGGTAGGGTAAAAGAGGGAGAGGGAGCGAGAGAGAGCGATTCGAGCGACGAGTAAAACCCGCGGGTTAAAGCAGTGCTTCGCATTTCTGGAATGCCTCGCGCGCAAACATCTCCGGAACGCTGCACGCGCCCGCGCGCGCCGAGATTTTTCTGAAGAATTCATAGCCCCGAGGCTTTGCGTGAAACGTTCATATGTGTATATAGATACGTGTGCGTGTGCATGTAGGTATATAAGTATCCTGCCGACGGCGAAGGCGGCAACGACGACGACGACGACGACGGAGCAGCGAAAATTTCGAAGGAAATAATAAATACGAAATTTCGCGTATATGTTTGCTCGTGGAAATGAGGGGAAAGCGCTTAAAAATTTTACAGGCAAATATCGCGTCATTTTCGGCCTCGTTGGCGCCCACGCGATTTTTTCCTACTCGTCGATCCCGAAGAAAAAGCTGCGGCGGCATGAGAGAGTGAAGGAAGGGTCTGTACACGCACACATACACACGCACACGTGCGCTACTGGGTATATACCTGTACTTGGAATTTTCCAACACGCGTGCGCGCACACACAGCGAGTTGAGCGGGCGTTTTATAGCAGTTTCGAAAAGGCGCTGTAAAATTTACAGCACTTTCCGGCGGAAATTTTGCCCGGCCGCGTCGCACGCAATACGCCGCCGGTTGAATTTAATATAAAGTAAACTCTTCAATAAAGCAAACTCACCGTAATTTTATTACCGAATACCATGTTCTGTGGGCAGGTTTTTGTGTGGAAGGGTAAAAAATTTCCCGGCATACTTGCATACTTTATAACCCGATAATTTCGCAATTACACCGTGTAATGAAGAAGATGAGATGAGCGGCGCGTGTCTATAGCAATTTTAAATTTTACTGGAAAAAAATTCAGCTTTTTCGAAACAACGAGAAGTAGATTCTGCCGTCGAAAGGGTGAACCAACCGCACTGTAGTTTTTGCAGAGATATATATAGTACTACCCTCGATCACCGCGAACAAAGCAAGCGATCAAATAACCGCCCGCATATTATGATACCGGTGAATAAAGTGAGAGAGAGAGACCGAGGCGCGCAGTGCATCGATAACTCGGGGGAGAGGAAAAAGCTCGACAGAGGGGGAAGCGATAACGTCTGACTCGTAAACAAGTGCGCGTCAGCTATAGACGGTAAAAGAGAAGCTGATGGCTGTGTTCGCAGAAAAATTGACGCGGAAGAAGACGGAAAAAATATATGCAAACAGAGGCAAAAGACGCACTGTTGAAAGAAGCGTCGCGTGATTAGTCGAGTAGATGGAATACATAACGCGGCTACGACAAACGGAGAGTAGATTGAAAGAGCTGCCGTGCTCTACGAGGAAGGAGTCTACGATGTTTTTAGGTTTCTTTGAGTGAAGAGAATAACGTTTTTTGCTTCTTCTTATATAACGCAAGAGGAAAGAGTATAAATTATACTAAGAATTTCGTATAGAGATAAGTTTGTTCGCGGCTGATGAAAAAGAGCGGGAAAAAGTTTTTTTTTTATGTGTACTTATATAAGTTACGAGAAAACCATCGTCCATGAATCATTTTGTGGCGCGACAATAAAACGACAGGCTCGTAATCCGGAAATCGAGGGCTCGAGCGTTACACACCACCACGGGGCGAAGGTCTTTTAAAATTGTGAAATATTGCAGAGTTACTCCCTGCAAGGTGGAGAGGAAAAAAAAAATGTCGTAATAACTTTCAATATACGATACTATTACAATAGCCGCGCGTGCGGGCCGTAAATAAAGCCCCATTACGAACTTTATTTCATTACGCTAAAGTAGACCAATTAAGTGTAATCGGTGATTAGCGATACTTTGCCGCGTGTAATATAATTGCGAGTAATCGACGTGGCCGATTGATTTTATCATTATACGTGGTTGTTTTTTCTGTAACTTAAACTAAAACAAAACACCAATTTGCAACTCTATTATAAATTTCGTTTCGTCAAAAAGTAACTAACATGTTCGGGAGGGGGACAAACTGCGAACTGCTAGAAAAAATAACGCAAACTACCCGTTTTTCAAGGACTATCAACTGCATAGAGCGACGACCGCGGGCCCGTTAAATTCGTAAACAAATCGATTTCGCCAGCGTGTCGACGGACAGACAGTCGCGCAGAGCCACCACTGAAAAAAAAAACGCCGAAGAAGCGCACGCTGCGTTCGCGCAAATTATTTCCAACCGTGTGTGAAAAGAGATACTATAGAGGCGCGAAAGAGAGATAGATACAGACGTTCGCTCGATGAAAAGGGCGCGTCGATATATACAGCGTGTACTCGCACGAGCGCGCACTACAGTCGCACGAGCGCGCGCAAAATCACAAGCCCAAAAAGTGAAGAATCGCACTGCCGGCGGGTGTAAACGCGCGGCGAATTCGCGGCTCGTTGCGCTGCTGCACTCGTCGTCGTCGTTGGTGGTGGGTTGCGCCATATCACGCGCGTGCACACACATACACACACACAGATGTACACCCCCGAAACTACTTCCCCACATACACGTACTTGGAGAGAGAGAGAGGGGTAGACGAAAGATGGAAATTCCGCCGCGAAGCGTCATAAGCGCGACTGACGGATTGGAGACGGGTCACGCAGTAAGGTTACACAGTAATGTATCAAACAAGATGTTACGAATTGCCGAGGAAATAGGACGATGAAGACATTATGTATAAGTATGCGCCCTCTACCTTCTATACACGCGCCTCTAACAATTACCTTCTCCCTACGTGTTTGTGTGTGTGTACGTATCCGTCCCGTCTATTCTTTCTCCCTTTCCTGCGCGCCGGGCGCATGAGGCGCGTAGACTTGCGGTTGTTGTGTCTCAGTCGCTCTCGTTCTCCTCTCATTCTCTTTCTCCCGTGTTCTGCTTTCTCAGCCGCGAGAGCGCCGCGAGTAATTTAATTTCCTGCTCGTGATTTAATTGTTTCATGAGAGAATAAGGGATGTTTCACTTGCACACGACTATTCAATGGATTTCACCCGACGTCTCTGCCCGTTGTGTCTCTATTCCTTTTCTCTCTGTCCCTCTCGTTTCCTCGTTCCCCACTCTTTCACGCAAGCAAGGGGAAGTTTTTTTTTTTTTGCAAGCGAGCTTTTACAGCAAATCGCGCGCGCGTTTGTTCGCTTTGAATTGGCGCGATTTGTCAGCGATAATGGTTTTAATTAATTGCTGAAATATTACGTCCGCTTAGCGCTGGCTCGTGGGGCTTTAACACTTGCCGCGTGTCCGGTATTTATTGTGATAACGTGCGCGCGTCGACGAAGCGATTAGTCTTTATTTTGTTTGAGTGTGCGCGTTGTTTACGCTGCAAACGGGTTCTGGAATTTGTGCGAATAAATGCATTTACTTCTATAAACATGTTATACGCTTTTGAATGGTTTTGTGTAATATGGTTTGAAAACAATTCCATGCCTTTTAGCTTTCAAAGTTACGTTGATTTATTCGATTATATATACATACATTGGTAACCTTTTTGCTAATATAAATAAAAGCAAACGAGATAGTAATTTTATTAATTTAAAATGTTTTTCTTGTTTGTTTCAGGTAAGCCATATTTTATAGCATTTAATTCGTCAGAAGTTTATGTGAGTATATTATATTTATGAACGGGTTAACAACAAAGAAGTGTTTTCATTTATTAATAATTTACAATCTCATATAAATCATATTCATTATTTATATACACAACGGAAATCTCTACCATAATATAAGGTACCATATAAAAAGGGTCTTTTATTCGATGAGTCAATAGGTATAAGTAGATAGATTCCAGGTATACTTCGCCGTGACTAAGGTGAATCTCAATGTTTCCATACAATATAGTCTGCTTATTTATTCATTGTCTAATTTTATATACTTTTCTTGGGGATACGATAAAAATTTTTTCCACAACCTTATTCTGTTAATAATCAAATTTCACTTATGACCTACTTTCATTATTATATATACTTATTCAACTGTTTTTTTTATAAGTTATTATTGTGTAGTTATACATAGCAGTACGAGTAGAATTTATTTTATCTACATTAATAAATGAAGTTACGATACGGGAGTCTTTAAAATTTACCATTTTACACGCTCCTTTAGATAATCTTGCCGCAAAATATTACAAGCAGTGTAGCGCGCACGAAGGTGGTTGCACCTACTTATATACCCAGGGGTCTTCTGGTTTAACGTTCATTGTAATATTCGATATTACTCCGGTATAAGAGTGTTGGTAACATTATAGTGTAAGATTAGAAAAAAAAATGCGGTACTAGTTATAGTGTGTACATTCATTTAGCGGATTATAAGTAAAATTCATGTTCGACTTGAAAAAACTATTAATTATAGTATATAAAAATACTTTCTGACACATTTCTCTTTTTTTAAATTTCTGAGTAACAAACAATAAAGCAACACAGTAGCGAAAACATCTAATTATTATATAAAGAACACCACGCACGTTGATAGAAAAGAAAAATTATCAGAAATCCAACACACACGTAACACCTGAACAAGAAAGAGCCGTCACCCACCCAATACGTAAGAAGCGAATTCTATAGCATCGATAACAGACATCCCCCTCTCTCTCAGCCATGAAAGCCAAGTTCGGCCCACGAGCAGAGCCAAGAAAGCCATAGCCTCTCTGCGGAAAGTCTCTCCGCCTCACACGTGCGCTGCAGGGGTGTTATAGGCGTGCGAAAACCGCGGAAACCCCATGAATGCGCTTCCGTTCACCGCGGCGCGCTACAGTGGTATCCCTTTGACGCGGCCGCGCTCTCTTTTCTTTCCCTCTCGCGGCAACCTTTTGGCCGAAAGAAAGCACCACGCCGCTAAGAATCGAGAGAGAGTAGGAACGGAATCGGCCAAGTTGCAGACGCGCGTGTGTGAGCGAGAAAGAGGATGAAAGGCGCACAAAGGATTACGAAGGCGAAAAACACTCGCTACCAAAAGGCTGCACGTGTGTGTGTGTGTGTACGGGTCGGACTCTGCACGCAGCAAAAAGCGGCCGCGAGTTCGGCCACACACGGCCAAACAACAACGCGGTATACAGTCGAAAAGGGCCTTTACACACGCCCGCGCGCGAGGGGACGCGCATTCGGCAGGCGCAACAAAACCCGACAGTCGCCGCGTGCGCAGCAAAAAAATACGAGTAAAAGTCGAGAGGCCGCCCGCGTGCGGGCGCAGCTTCGTTCGTATATATATATAGGGGAAGAGAGATACACGTCGCGTGTGAAAATCCCGGCGACGGGGCGTAAAAAAGCCGCGGAAAACAGCGACAAGTGGGCTCTCCTGCACGTGCGAAAAAATTGTATACGATGCGTGTCTGTATGTGTGTGTATACCGCGGTTGCGTAACGAAGCGCAACGCCGCGGTGGCGCTAATATAGTACGCGCTCGGTTGAAGAGCGCTCGTGGGATTCGCTTCTGGGCGAGAGGCGTTTATCCGTGTTAAAAAACAGGGAAGAGCGCGAGGCGCGAGAATTAAAATAAGCGAATGGGGGGAGGGGGGAGAAATGTCCCGGCGAGACCTGTTTGAGTCAACTCGCAAATTGAAAGCGCGCCGGACCGCCTGCCGGCTTCCTTTTTATTTTTCTCGTTTTTTTTCCTCCTCCCCCTCTTGTCCCATCGGCGTGGCCTCTCTCTCTCTATATATAGCGCGAGCTCTGTTTTCCTCGTTTTTACGCTCGCACTTCGTCCTCTTTCATCTTTGCCGCGCCGCTCGTTTTTAAGCGACTCGACCGGTCTTTTTCGCACTTGCGCCGCCTCGCTGTTTTTTTCCTCCTTTTGCGCGTGCTCCCGAGTGCCTCGAGTTGTCGTCGACACCGTCGTCGTACTGGGAGTCTTTGTTGTTGATCGGCGCGCCATCGGAGCGATATAAGATTTCCTTGCGTAATGCGGAAATTGTGAGTATTTTTATAGTATACAAGTGTACGAGAGAATTGGAACGGTAAACAAATGGTTTTGCTTTTTTCACTTTCCATTATGAGCCGGGTATTATTTATGAAATTCTTGGACGTACCGATAATGAGAATAAAAAGTGCAAATAAAAGGTTTCTTTATATAAGGATTAAAATAAAACTATGACTGGCTATTTAAAACGTTAATTTAATTATAACATTTTTCGTCATACTGGAATTATACTTATTCCTGGAAAAAATCAAAAGAATATTACCGGTTTATATTAACACAATTTTTTACCTTTTTTTTTAATTCGAAAAAGTATTCTGTATAAAAAGATTTAAGCGACGTGATCCAAAGAGTGAATGAAAAATACAAATTATTTTTAGAATGCTAACGTTCTTTCTTATGAAAATTCATTACGTTAAAGCTTCACATAATGAATATTGAATGGAAAAAGTATACTATAGTTTTGAATTATTGAAGAAGATATATTTAGATTCTAATAAATGATAGATGATAAAGAATTTTTTTAATTACATAGAAAAACTCATAACCATCTTTCATTTTATACAATTTTCAAATTTTTTGAAAACCTCAGGATTAATCAGCGATTTCATGGATTCGGTCTTGAAAAATTTCTTTTTATTTGCAGTCGACACTCGACCCCAAACCAAACACTTCACCGTCTGCTTCTTTTTTAATTTCGCAAAAAAACGCGCGTGCCTGGAAAAACCTGCGAAATATAAAAATTTTCGTTACAGCCTCGTCTTTCATTCCCCGTAAAAATTCGAATTCGATACACTTTCCATATTAACTCGGAATCTATTGAAAATTTCCAATTCCCCAATCCAATAAAACCACCCCAATCTCCGAAAAATCATGTACCTACAACATACATTCTCCGACCTATCGCACATAATATATACATTTCACACGTACGCCTCGTCACAATCGTCGTGTCATGTCCGAGAAAGAAAAAAGCCGACCCAAGACGAGAAATTTTTGTTCCACTCCGCGAAAACATCTGAAACCTCTTCTTTCGCCCTCTCTCTCTTCGTCTTATAGCAATCTCACAAAGAGTTCCGGACTATTTTCGCACCCACGCACGTACGATTACAAACTCGTCTCTCCATTAGCTCGAATTTTCGTCCCACCTCCCTTTTCGAAGTATATATACCCGCAATAGCCACACACACACTTACGAGGGCATTGAAAAATCCGGCCACGAAATCGTCGATGCACGCCCACGCGTTTCTTGCCGTTCAAGTATATATACACTCTTGGGGCGATTCTACTGGCTCCGCATGTGTGTGGTTGTGTGTGTGTGTGTGTGTGTGTGTGTGTGTGTGTGTGTGTGTGTGTGTGTACGGCTATATATATATATATATATATATATATATATATATATAGAAGTGTACGCGCGTAGGGAGAGAGAAAAAGTCCTCGATCACGGGCGAAAGGGTGTATACGCGCACGACAAGCTGAAAGACCGTATAGGTAT
>JAPYZO010003844.1:0-21156 GCA_030522905.1 Torymus flavipes | reverse complement strand
AGTTGCGCAATAGTTTTTACAAAATCCTTATTGAGTGGCCGTATCTTATAATAGTACATTTCGATACTAGTGCGACGATTTGATTTTCTTCTCCTGTGACTGTTAGCGCCCGAGCGAAGCGAGGATGAAAAGGTCACACGAGGAGAAAATCAACTTCTCACACAAGTGTCGAACTGTACTTTTTGACACGACGAGCGAAAAGTGAGATTTTTGCACGCATCATTTATCGCAATATAGTCGATTATTGGTAAAGTCCATTGCCATCGCTCGGAGGTCTGGTTTCTTTGACTCAATCAACTCTGACCTTCACACCGCTCATGGTTACCAGAAAGATCTGAAAAAGATAAGTATTGAATTTTTCATAAATTAATATTTTGAATTTAACGGCAAATATGACGACGAAGCGAAGAATAAATATAACATTCTGCTAGTAGAGGATGAGTCATAATATCATCATCAAAGATTATTCAGCACTTTAATTTCTTTTGTGTAATTAAACCAGTTTAATAGTCCAACATCTGCTTACAGATGACTCTGTCAAGATGGACATGGCTCTCTGGGCGTGGTACAGAACGATGTCCGAGGGCCTATCCAAACCAGTCATCAGTTCCTTATGATGCGGACGGAGCAGGTCGGCGACGTAGATTTTGCCCTCGATCCTATTGGCAACGTACGACTGGATAGGATTTCCGTACTCGTTTGTACTATAGTGTACGGTTCTGTTATAGTAATAGTCGAAGGAATCAATGTGGTACGAGGTTTCATCATCCACCGTCGTCAAGTTATGGTATTGTCTATTGGCCAGATCGTAAGCCATGATCGAATGGTGGGTCTTCACGAACACCTGTAGATTCTTGATGGGCTTGACATCACGTTGCACCTTTTTCGAACCGCCGGCTGTTCATAAACATAAATAGAGTTTATAGTTATGTTAATGTAAAACATAATTATACCTATTAGCATAATATTCCTCTGAAAAAATGAATATTCAAAGTATTCTAAGCTCATTTTAAATTAAAACCGTTAAAGGAAATAATTAATATTTCTTTGATTATTGACTATATTAATGGGATTTATTTATCTGAGAATAATATTGTATATCAGAAAGCCGAAGATGATTTTTTAAATATATCTATTATAAAGTAAATTCCTACGCCGAATACGACCACCGCTACTACTGCAATAATTATAAGAACGAAACTCTTTTTGGACACCATGATATGAAAAACAAATTTCGAAATTCCAAGTCTTGTCTCTTGACGAAGCAAATCGATACTGAGCACCCAATCTGTCGTTTATAAGCGTTAAAAGGTGTTATCAGTAAATCATTAATCATTATATTTAGGCTAATAATTATATCATCGTTTAAAATAGAATGTCTCTCATATGACTTATACTGATAAACTATTTGCAAATGTTTCCATTTTTTACTACAGTGTAAATAAATTATTAAACTAAAAGATATTAATCTAACGAATAGTTAAACTTAACTGATTAACTGATATATATACAAAGTCGTGCCCCTAATCAATTTTTAACTTATCCCTATTTAGAAGTACAATAAATAATTAAGATAAAAAGGCTACTTCTTTTATTATTTCTCATTTTATCTAACTTTTAATATACATATGATATCAAGACGATGAATTTCAAATATGCCGTGACTTCAATATTATCAACACTTGGTAAATATGCAGTAGCTAATATATGAGATATTTACTTTATCGACATATTGAGGGGTATTTCATAAAAATATGCTTAAAAAACAATTTTATCGACTGAGATTAAGTTCCATGAGTAATATTTCATTAATTTACTTCAAGTGTATCTATTTATAATTATGGAATTATAAATTCCATTTATTATTATTCGAATTGTTTGAATGAAAACTTTTGAGTTACAGTGACAGTATATTGGTAGATCTATTCTATTATGTTAATTATACAATTGAAATAGTCATGGTATAATAATTTCGAGTGATCGTAAAAAATATAAATTACGTTTTATATCATAAATTCAGAAACATATTCAGCAATTTGTTCTAATATTTTTCAATCTACATCTTCTTAACGCATAGAATTTCATATAACTTAATAAATTATATACTTGACATCAAGTATCGTCACATATACAAGATTATAAAATTATTAAAATAATTCTAAGCATATACAGATGTTATATAATACTAACAGTAGCGTTTATAGTTAAAAATATATTTACAAAATTTCCACTTATTTATGTGGACCATAATACTCTTCTTATTTCAATCTAAAAATAGAACAAAAATTTGTTAGGCATCAACTTCGAAATAACATCACTAAAGGGAAGTAATCCAAATAAGTACTTGAAAATTCAATCCGCCTTACCATTCAGCAGTACTTTTTACCATGATTTGTTCTATAGTTTTGCGTCACAGCTGACCGCAATGTTTACTGGAGATCATCATATTCATTATAACTAAATATATATCTAATTTATGTTAGAATCCGTTTATCAAATTAATAATAATACCCGATGATTATAGCTTTTCATTTTCTTTGTCAAATTCCATACGAAGGGTTAATGATCAAATGAAACTAATGGATGATTCTTCTTTGATTTTTCTCATTAGCATATCCCAAAAGCCTTTTCGCTACAGGTCCTGCGAACAAGTTCTGGAATCATTTCTCAATTTCCAGCCTTCATTGCACACACATGTGCAACCATCATTTTTAGGTGTTAGTATGCACAAATGTTCACATCCACAGTTACCGTCTGCACAGGGATTTCGAACTTCTGATTCTGAGTGGCTATTTCTGAACGCCTTTATGCTTTCCACATTTGCGTGAAGAGAGTAACGATTTACTTTCTTCCAAATTCTGTCCTCCATTACACAAGAAGTCAAAACTTTGTCGTTGGAATTTTTAGGAACACTGACGAAGAATATCTGATTTTTTACAACAGCTAGGCTTGTTATGTCGTCATCTATTATAATTCCGGTTACCGGTTTGTTACCCGGCTCACTGTAATTCACACTTTTGATGGCACACGTGGTGGCAAAGTACAGCATCGTGTTATCGGGGTCTACTGTTATCGCCTTGATTTTTCGCTTGCGCTTAATATCTCGGATCTCTACTGGCTCACTGCCATCCATGTTGACTTTGAGTATCTGAAAAAAATAATACAGTCTTTGTTATTAATGCGAAAAACAATTTTCGGTATAAATTTAATAAAATCTCACAAAATTCGATGAAATTTCAATTCATTTTACACTTGATTGACATGTCATTTTCCGATCAACGAAACGATGTATTTAAACGTCAGTTTTAAGAATTAAGATAACATTGAGTATTGTTTTCAGCGAAAGCATTTGATCGCGTTCATCCCACAGAATTTTTTAATGACAATGTTACAAATTGCAAGATTCGTTTTAACGTATCGTTCCAACATTGCAAAAATAAACAGGTATATTCGGTAATTTATTTATAAACGTCGTAGCATAACTAACCAAATAGAAGAATAAAAAGATATCATGCAGAAACCATTCCAGTTTCACGTCGCCATCACAAAAATAGTAAACAGACATAAGATTAGACATCAATTAGAAATCGACGCGTAAAATATCACAATGGAGGAGAAAAACACTTCAGAAAACTAACACTGCACAATCGAAATACGAAGTACGACCGCCACGATCACCATACCAATACGCAACCCCGACTACTGAATTACCGAGGACTTCTGCAGCACGAACATCACGTGTCTCCTGGCATCCAAGACGATATCTCGCGGCTCGATGAGGTCCGATAACACAGTGGCACTATGTTTGCCTAGCATATCCGCAACGTAGATTTTGCTCACGCTGCCGTCGATCACGTAGACCTTCTCGCTGAGATAGTCCACAGCCAAGGCGGTTTTGGTCCACTGAGCTGACGTGTCCACCAGGTTGCCGAAGTCCTTGGACAGGGAGCAAATCGGCACGTCGAGGTCGCCCGTGCCGTAGTAGATTGTCTGGTTGAGGTAGTAATCGAAGGCGGTGACTTTGTTGGTGTTACCGGATTCATACAGTGTCTCCAGGTGGTCATCGCCAGGGTCGAAGGATATGATACAACCGTCGGCGGTGTTCGCCAGGAACATGTTTTTTTTTGGAAGCTCGCTGGGAGACTTGGATTTCTTGGCAAATAAACCTTTGGATGGACAAGACGTGAATGGTTAATGGAAAATAGTCGATTATTAGGGTATAGTAGAAAAGTACTTACCCGAAACGAAGTAAATAGTCAAAGATACGATGAGGAGGAGTAAGAGAACTAAGAGTATTATGAGTATGGTGCGGTTTCTTTTGTTTATCCTTCTCATTTGGATAGTCATTGTTATTTTTTATAGTAACTGTAGAAAAGAACGTGTCAGCTCAATGAGAGAGGCACAACAAGACTAAATAGCCGCAGCGGTCAACTGTTGCGCAGACGATTTCGGCACTTTAATCTTATTATCGGATATCTGATAATCGGCATTTATAGAGAATATAAGAGAGGAATCCATTTAAAGAAGACACTTAGCATTACTTAAAAAATCAATTTTTATTACATGTGATGTTGAAACCAGATTTTGGTTATCGTTTTCCTCCATTACACTTATCGCAGTTATTATGTGCTTGATTGTATTGATAAACGGTGAATCTTTTATATTTTAAAACTATTTTTTAGTCGTGCTTTGTTCAGTCGCAACGATATCGACAATTAAAATTGAAAAACGTTGATTTCTTTTTTTCTAAAATGAAAATTATGACGGCGGGTACTTGAAAAGAAAGTCAATATTTGAAGCTCGTTATCAAAAATTAATGTTATCTCCACTGCTACCGGTGATAACATCTTCGAACACGAAAGGCCTTTTTTAGAAAAATTACCAAGAAGTATTAATTGACTTTTATCTCCTGCGAATTACTGTCAATCATACGATAATTATCTTAGAATGACTATCTCAAATTTCAAATTGAATTTAAAAATAGAAAAACAAATAAACATAAATAACATCCAGTGATACAAATTTCTGGTAACATTAAATAAAATATATTCAAAATTGAATTTGCCACGAATGAAATTATTCACAATAAAACTCTTCTTCTTGTCTTTTCACAGTTATTACATAGAAGCTTATCGAAACTGTTACGCTATCCTAGTTTCCGATAAGATTCATAAGCCACTATATATTCGCTAAACAGCTATTATTCCATCAGACTACGACCCGATAAAATTTCTGCTGCGAAGTCACAAACTTCAGAGTCCACGTATTATTACACCGAATTGATCGATCGTTTCCCCTCAAAATTCTCCACCACCTTATTATTATTATTATTATTATTATTAAATAAAAATCAACAATCTCCAGCGCACGCCGCAACCAGCGCGTG
Source organism: Torymus flavipes (assembly GCA_030522905.1). Taxonomy (NCBI): domain Eukaryota; kingdom Metazoa; phylum Arthropoda; class Insecta; order Hymenoptera; family Torymidae; genus Torymus; species Torymus flavipes. The sequence continues at coordinate 15,770 of JAPYZO010003844.1, read as the reverse complement.
GATCATCGCCGCATCGTCGGCATTCTGGCTTCTCTCGGCTGCGGCTATATATGCGCGCGCATAACTCAATCTTCGCCACCGTCATCGAATTTCGCTCGGCCGCGAGCGGCCGACAAAGGCCGAGGCCTTTTCGCGGCTGTTTGCTCTGTATACCGCCGAGCGCCTCTACGCCCGTTTCGTGTACAGGAGAGTGTGTGTATGGTTTAGTGGAAGAGGCTGCGAATGGATCGACGAAGTTACGAGGTTTTTGTACCGTGCCTTGATAGGGTTTGCCGATTTTTTTTTTCGCGTAGTTGAATTTCAAGTATTTTGCTAGACGTAGTTTCCTCGCGTGTGCATCTTGTTAAGTTTATTATAGACTTTGAATGATATTGTGGGTATACAATTGTGGTGCGAGTAGGAAATGTTAGTTTTATGAATTACTTTTATTTTGTGTGGAAAATACATTTTTTTTTTTTTACATAACGACCGATATTTTCTTAAGCTTTTTAATTTATCCCAGATTTTATAGCAATTATGACGAACTTTAATGGCAATTTTGACAAATATAATCTCTTTGCTTTGTTACATCTATTTCTAACCATTCGAGTACAAACTTATTTTTTCGACGGTATCGAGTTTTACGCACCCAGTTTTAAACATCTGTCTTTTTCTTTGTCTTTTAATAATAACAATAACAATCATAATAATAATGTTTATTTTTTTGGTTGATTCAAAAATTGTCAATCATATCGTAGCTAAAAAATGCATGCGATGAGCTTGCATATCTTGACAATGTATTTAGATACTTTATCAAAGAAAGTAAAACTTCCGTGGCGGCTCGTTACGTTCGAGTGTGTGTGTGTGTGTGTGAAACTCCATTTCTCTGAAAACCTCATGTACCCAGAGGACAACCGAAACCATCGGCGAGCTATACCCCAACACACACCACACCTCTCTACTACACACACGTGAGCACCACGCCCGATCGCGCCTCGAAAAAGGCTCTCTCCTGTCCCTCTTACTCGTCGCCGTGGCTTCCGAAGTCCGACGAACTCTCTCGTACGCGATAGTATAACCTATATATACATATACATGTACGGCTGCGTGTATAGTATAGCAATCGAATCGTAATCCGGCGGCAGCGGTAGCGGCGATTCGGCTCGTTACGCCCGCGCGGTCAAATCAGATGCGCGTTTCCGCGCGCCCGCGCGCCGCGCGTATTGTGCCGGCGGACTTCATTGTCCCCCCCTCTATACTGTGCAGAGAGAGAGAGAGAGAGAGGTAGACAGAGAAGTTGCGTCGAGTTGAGAATCGCGAGTCGAGGATCTTTTTGAGCCGCGCACACGTTAGAGGAAGTTTGCCGCGGGAAATTCGGTGTCGCGCGCGCGCGGTCGGCTTGATTAACTCTCTCTCTCTCTCGCTGATGCGCGTTCGGTTTCGCGAGGCTGCTGCTAAGTGCAGTAATTCGAATTAACGCGAGCGATGCGGTTCTACCGGAATGATTTGTACGAACCGGTTCTGAACTATATGCAGATATTATAAAAAATAAATTATTATAATTTCACAATTAGTTGAAATAACTTATATCTATACCTCTCTCCGTAATAAAAAACTGTAATAATAATCGTGCAAATAACCGATCGTGTTCGGCTATGTTAATCCCTTTAAAATCGAGAGAATAACAGCACGACCGCAGCACAAAAAACTATAATTCTTCCCCGTAATCCCGCCAAATTCCTCCCACATCAACTCCCTCTCTCTCTCTTCCTCTTCATCACCGTAATCGTTACTTTTCGTTCCCGCCGGTATATGTATGTATATATATACCTAGCCGCTCGTCCCGCGCGCATTGTCTCGTCGCAATCGCGGCGAAGACAATCGGCGCGAACGAGCAGCAGCGGCAGCGCTGCGTTTAGAAATATACACGCGCGAGCGCTCGAGCGTTTTGCATTATGTCCTTCGTCAATGCTCCTCGTTTGCGCGTCGTATATTATGCGCTTGTGTGCGCGCGTGTATATGGATGCGATATCGGTGCAGGGTTTTCGTTAGAAGGTGCACAAAGTAGTGTTTTTTTTTGCTAATTTTATGATCTTTCATGTGGAAATCGTTAAGAATGTTTATACAAATAAAGAAATTTTGAACAATATAAGGCACTTTTCTTAGAAAATTTATGCTGCGAAAGGTAAAATAATTTATTATTATATCTATATATAAAAGTAACTAAAATAGAATCTAAATATTTTTATGAAAAGACACACCCACTTTACTTGGAAAAAAAAACAACATTTTTCGGAATAAAATTCACCGAATATAATATTCCATTTGTTCAATTTATTACCTACACGCCATTTCACAACACTTATATTATACGCTAGTAAAATTTTCAGCATTGTTTTAAACTCAACGATTTTTGAAAACTCCGTTCAAACCCAACCCTCCTCCTTTACGCACACACATACGTCTAAGCCACTTACAAAGTCAACGACCTCGCGCTAGCATTTTTAAAGCGCGCCCACGCTCGAAAAATCCGAATAACAAGTAAATTGCGCGCGCTCTCCTTCCTTCGGCCCCTTTTCATCTTCAAAAGTGCACGCGCGCGCGGGCGCAATTACGCGCAAACGCTGCACTTTGCAAAAAAAAAAAAAGAGAGAGAGAGAGAGAGAGAAGCGTCGGGCGGCCACGTGTCGCGTGCACGCACCGCGCGCATCGCCCATAAATTCTCGCCGCCCTTTTTCTTTCCCTTTCTCTTTCTCGCTCGCTTTCGTTGCGGGGGGATGGCTGGCTTGGAGTAAAGGACGTGCAGGAGGACGGGGGTAGCTTGGCTCTCGGGGTATCGATGAGTGAGGAATGTCGGTCTTTCTTATTATTATCGGCGGCGAATTGCCTTGAAAAATATAGGCTTTTCGCATTGCCGAATAGAAATTATATACAAACGTGTAGTTCAAGCATTATAGTAATATAGTAATAGCCATTTTTATTGCAAATATATGGTTATTTTAATGATTTATTACAACAAAAGTATATGTTGATACACGGTCAAGAATAATTTATATCAGTATTTTATAATTCTTTGAACAAATCATACGACAAATCCTTCAATTTTTAAAAAGAAAAACAAGCTCTCTCTCTAAGTAGATAAAGCGTCTGGCTCGTTTTAAGAAAGCGCCATATAGCTGTCGCCTCTTACGTTAGATAATGTAATCAAAACAGCAAACTAGGCGTCTTCATTTTCTTCCCGGCGGGCTTGATTAAATCGATACACGCGCAGCGTCAAACGTTAATCAATTTGTGTATAGACACATTTTTTATACGCTGCCACGGGCAGAATGACCGAGAGCCAGAGTGCCCCTATTATTATACGCGCACACACGTAAGATGCACGCAGCGCGCTGTGCTTTGATAGCGCGTTACGAATAAATGACAGAGCTTGCAGTACAGTGTGTATAAGATAAGTTCTTTAGTCTTGTGTAGGATACATTTTAGCAAAACGGTTTTTGAAATCGCAGTTTTTGGTGTGATTTTAGGGTATTTTTAAATGAATAATGCAGATAAGGAAAAAATGATCAGGAAAAAAGATCAAAGTTAACTATACCACTAAGATTAAAACACTTAAAAAAAATCAGCTTTCTAAAGTTACAAAAACATGTATGTAAATGAAGGATCTTACTCTGCACTTGGTTGAACGACGACGCATGTTCTGTTTTCTTTTCTTTTTTACAATTCTTTTATTTATTATTTTATTTTATTTTATTTTTTTACATTTTAAAGGTTTAACAAACATCTTTTTTCAAGGGTTTTTAATTATTTTTTTCAACGATTTGTTTATGTATATATGGCACTTAGGATTATTCATTTAATAGATCGTTGTTGTCTAACAGGTAACTTCTTACTCTTTTTTGTCGCCTATATTGGACTAAACTTATCGCTATTTTTTACAACGATACATTTAACCACGGGTACAGCCTTCCATCCAGTTCTATACGGAACATCATCGCAACCGGATACACAAAAATTAATTTCATAACCAACCCCCAACCATACTTCTAATACCCAACAACCGAATCAATCAAAAAATCCCTCCCCCCAAGACTGTGTACAGACACAGCTGCCTATACCTCCCGCGAAATCCGCGCCGCGCCTCTTTTCACCGCGTCTATACGACACACACGCTCCGCGCGTAACGCACAATCGCTTCCTCTCTTTCTCTCTCTCCACTCGCGGACGTCCTTTTGACGCGGAAGGCCGCTCCTATTCGTCGCTCGGTCGCTCGCTGCGCGCGGCCGCGAAGCACATCGCACACAGTGGCCGGCCGGCCTTTGACCGAGACTCCGCGCGCGTGTTTCCAGCGATCGGAGATTTTATACATATACTTATATACTTTTATATCTCGCGCGCGACAGGAGAGGTGCGTGCACAAACGATAGGGATTATAGAGATGTTGAGGTGTCAGTGCATGCGACGAAGGAGGTACGTCGTTATATGGGTAAGTGTGAGAATTTCTTCTTTTTTTCTTTAATAAAGTGGGTTCGACGATGCATGATTTTGGTAAGATCGGACTGGGATTTTTTTTTCGTTGTGTTACTGCGGTGCGCTAACAACTATATTTGTATTATACTCTATATTTTTGCTAGAAATTCATCCGAGGTAGAGGAGTTACGTTTTTATATATATTCGAGCCAGCTGGCGCGCAAACGTACCTACGCTTGAATTTGAAGAGTACCCGGAATTTATTCACGCTAGAAACACACGCGACTTTATTGATATTCTTATTCCATAAATTAAGAAAAACGAATATATATTCAACTATGTAGCGAGTAACTTTGACATGGTCCCAAATCGGTAAACCCGTATATGCAGAGAAAACTATACATATATAACTAACATTGAAAAAATGATTCATGGTTACCAACTGATTGGTTGAAAAATTATCTGAAAGTTAATGTACAAATGTTGTCATTAATCTTCCCGGAGATATATAAAACATTAAATTTTTTAACTTCAATTCCAATTTCTCCAAATTCAATGTATTTCCATGAAGTTGTTTGAAGTAGTACTTACTTCAAACAATTTCTATTTCCAATGATGTACCCATAAGTAAACCATAATATAAACAGTTATCCATTAATTACCAACAATTAATATATGTATTTATGTTGACCAGACTTGACCATCTCTTACCCACAATCACAGTTGGCAACCACGACGAACCATACAATATTCGCAAAAATAACCCATCGCCCCCCATCAAAATCGGCTACTCATCACTCACACCAGACCTATCCCACGGCGCGGCGCGAACAACAGAACCCGTTCGAGCCATTGTAATGCGCGCGCCCTTCACACACACACACATGGCGACGCCGCCCGCGCCCTTTCCTGTCGGCGTTCTCGCGCGAGCTCGTTAAGAAAAATAAAGGCTCGCCGCCGCCGCCGCCGCCGCCGCCGCGAGAGCTATGTTCACGGCCGAATGCGCGCTACCGTTCGACCGAGAGAGCGTTGAGCGCAATTAGGCGTGCGTCCAGCGCTGTGATGGTCAGAGACAGTGCGCACTTGTCCACGCGGAAGACGCACCGTGGGCAGAAGTTTTCGTGTAGGTGTATACTTAGGGTGGATAGAAGAGGGACAAAGAGATTTCAAGAAAATATTTTAAATTATATAGTAAGATCGATAGACTATAGGTTACCCGCAATATTTCCGTTCAACTACACACACGACCTTCCTTGCCGAAAATTCCAGCGGCGCGCGTCTATTTATACTTTTGAGGTTTGCTCAATGAGGATAAAAGTACTTCATTCCCGCGTATATAGCAGCGAAAGCGAACGAGGGAGAGAGAGGCGGGGAATGTGAAAGGGTAGCGCATAAGGACACAAAGTGTATTTACATACGGAGCCCCGGTCAAAGCCTTTACTTTGCCGCCGCCGCCGCTGCCGTTGGCCGTTTTCTCACTTCTCTCTCGGATATTCCAACTCACCCTATCCCGCGTACGTTCCCCTACCTCCGCCCTTTGTTTCTTTCAATTCTTCCGGAAGGACGTGTATGCGTGTGTGTGCACCGAAGACGCGTCCAGAGGATTTGGTCGCGGGTCGCATCGATTTTTTTTTTCTTTTCTTTTTCATGGTGAAACGAGTAAACGTGTGCGGTGTTGTAGTGGCAATTAGGGAATTGAATTAAGTTGTTGTTTCTTTTCTTCTTGATTGCGAGAAGGTGTAAAATTTCATGATTATATTGAAATTGTATATTGCAATATTTGATTTCAAGTCTTTCTCTATATGGGCAAACGTTATAGAAAAATTATGGAAAAATTTGTTCATATACTTTTTGCAATTTTAAATGAACAATATCTCCGATCCCTTCGCCCTCTATACCCCATCAGACACAAAAAATAGGAAGATGAAAAAAAAAAGATATACACAACAGAGTCTTCGCGCGGTCAAGAGTTGCTAATAGGTTGGCGCACCGGTGAAAAATTGTGCACGCGAAGACGCGCGTTAACGGTGAAATTTCCCCCTCGCCGCTTATATAGATACACGTGCGCGGAGGGAAGATTAATGTGCGGCGCGCGCGGGCGAGCGCGTCGAGATTAAATAAAAGAAGAAGCCGCTATGGTGTCGCGTTCGGGGGGGGGGGGGGGGGGGGGGGGGGGGGGGCGGCGGCGGTGCAGGCGTCGCGTCCCTGACACCGAAGCGCGCGAAAATTTAAATTACATTTTCAAGTATGATCAGGGTGTCTGCGTGAGCGGCCGTGCGCGCGTTTTTCGAAGAGAGGTTGGGTTTGATGGAAATTCTGTACATCTACTATATTTTTCTAACAATGTTTGTCATTTCGTAAACTTACTAGAAAATGAAAAATCGCAAAATTTTTGGTTTGGTAAATTTAATTCTGTAATAAATTCAATCCAAGAATAATGTGAAAAAGCAATTAGAAATAAAGATTATTTTTATACATTGTGCGGTTGAAAATTCTACCTATAAAATTCACATCCACATCGTAACCTACATTTTCCCACCCCTCCATTCTTCGCGAACCCTCATATGCGACAATACTTATCCAACCCCGCGTCCATCAATTACCCGCCATTTATTCATTCGCATCTCAGTATATATAAGCTGTTCGGAGGAAATGTCATCGACCTCCGGCGCGTTTCACGAATATCGACTCTCTCTCTCTCACACGCATATGGAAATTCAATTCTCGGCGCGAAGAGATTCCTCGGCGCGCTTCCTTTTTCGTCTGCGCGCGGATTTCGCGGGATTTCGGGGGGTGGGCCGAGAAGTTCGGCGATTTCGGGATTTTCGACGCGCTCGACTTTTTCCCGAGTGGAAGAAGAAGAAGAAGAAGTGTGTGCGGATGGTTGAAGGAGAGTGGGTATAGTACAATTGTTTATAAGGTGCGGTAAGCATCTCCAGAATCTTACTTTTTATTATACTAGTAAAGATATTCTACACAAACAACCATTTTTGTTTTATTTTCATTCGCATTTTAATTTAGAATAAAATATTCAGAGCAAAACCATATAATTTTATGCAAAAACCTTAATTACAGGGGTAGATCGTAAAGGCGAAACTCAGGCTCATCTCTTTAACCCATTCATCGATCACTAAAAATTGAACAGCTATAATGCCCCCTCTCCGCTCACATATGTGTGTCTGCCTGCTTACTATGCATGCGTTATCTGCAGAATTTTTCTTTATTCTTCGTTTTTACCCGTAATCTCATTTTGTCCTCTCATACCTTTCCCCCTCGCTCTCTATCTCTCTCTTCTCCTATTTCCCACGACCATTCCTGTAAATTTCGAGTATATAATCGAGGAGGAAAAATTGCTCCAACGAATCAATACCTTAAAATCCAGTACCCCCATCTATCATCATTTTCTCCTCACACTTCCCCTCATCGGCAAAAACTATACGCGCGAAAAATTTTCATCGACAAATCCAAAAAGACATTTCCGCGCGACCGACGAAAAATATACCGGCTCAAATAAAACCTTTTCGAAACCTTCCCGCTCTCTCGTCGTCCACGTCGAGCCCTCGAACGCCCTGAGGCTGCGGGGGGCGGGTAATTGCACGTCGAGGCTGACTTATAGCGTCTAAATCAGTGTCATCCGCGCGCGGCCGCCGATCTATTTCGCGCGCAGGCGCAGTAGACGCGAGTATAGCAAGCCTCTCACTGTATTAGGCTAATATTGTTTTCGGAGTTCGCCGGCGACGCGAGTGCGACACAGGAGAGACACTTGCCCGGGCGATACGTCAGGCCGCCCTTAAGGGTGAGTATATAGCTTTGAGGATGAGGTGAGGTTGGTTGGTTTGATCGGTAGAGCTGTTTTTAAGTGGAAAATGGTTGGAGTTTATTGTGAGAAAGAATTTGGGTATACTCGTGAAATGGAATATATTCACAGAGAAAGTTTTGAAATTCTGATGAAAGTTGTAATAGATGATATGTCGATGATAACGTCCGATGCTATGTAACATGAACTTTGAAAACCAATCGACCGTCGCTAAAACTATGTCAATCGTATCTTTCGAATATAACTAATAAACGAGTAGCACACTTTTTCAATATTAAATTCAACAGTAATATCAGATTTATCATCGAACGCGAGGTACGCAAGCAACGTGTGCGTATACAATGGATTATTATGGGGCGGTTAACAGAGCTTATACTGTTTGCGGGGAAATTGCGATATTGCTAAATCGCGGGCACGGCCTATTGATGCAGCTTTAAATGACATTTATGTCTGCAAGTAATGTAACGATATAGCGGCATTCGCGCGCCGCGCTTGCGCATATCGTGATGGACGGTTACGACTAAAGAACGCAGCACTGGAGCAATCGATAAATTACATTTATACGCGCGCGACTCTTAAGTTTATCGCACCTGTGCCTCTGTTATAACGATGACAATTGGGTTATGTACTTACTTTTCTACTATATCTAAATTCGTTTGCTGTCCAAAGTCGCAGGCGCTAGTATACAATTAGTGTATTATGCACATTCAAAATATTGAAAATTGGTGCATATATACACTAAAAATAAAGACGAAATCACTCGTATCTGAAACAATAATCGACATTAAGCCCTATAACATTATAGAACGCAGTATACCTCTCTTAAAAATTTCATTTTTCAAGCCGCACCATCCAAACACCACACACTATCTTAAAAATCCTCCTCTACCCAACTTCATATTATAAACCCGCAGATTCTCTCTTCTTCCCTCCCCTCGTGCAGAAACAAAACAACAGTCAGAAAGAAAGCGGCGCGCGGCGCGTCCATAGACCGAGCGCCGGCTGCAAGTGCCTACTTACTATTTTACGGCCTCTCCCAGCGCCCGCTTGAACAGCACTTTGCCTTAACAACCAGAGAATCTCGAATCCTTCGCTCGGACGATAATCCGCCGAGCCAATTCTCGAAGTTTCGATATTGCGTGTATCTCTCTGCCAGCCGAGTGTATATATGCAGGAAGGCGAGGGCGCAGCAACTTTATTAAGCGATATTTCGATGATTATATCTCGGCCTCCGGCGAGCAAATGAGACTGTGCAGTGTATTGTACGCGTGCGAGAGGATTAGTACGAAGGAGATGTAACGTCGTGCGGTTCAAAGTATATAAGGATAAAGAAAAAAGGTAAGCGTTTTTCTAACAATGCGGGCCGAAATTAATTATTCGAAAAACTTTCGCCGCCGCGCGCCGGCTGTGAAAATTATTGCCCGATAGGCCAAACTTCTCGACGCGCGGCCGAGCCGCGCGAGATAATAGGAAAAAAGTCGCTCGGAAGTTCGGAAATTAAGAGCGCGAGAGGATATAATGCGCGCGTGTATATAGCGGCGATCAAATGGCCTGGCTTGTATTATCGCCCAGCAGCGCGCGCGTAATGGTAATGAGAAGTGCAGCGATTTTGCTGCTTCTTGGGCTTGCGGGAGGGAGAGTATAAACGTAAAAATTTAGAGTGTGGATTGGCCCTGTGTTGTCCTGCTTCTTTTTTGGTTCGTTCAGGTATAGGGTTGTTTTTTTGTCGAACGAAAACAGTTGCTTGAATTTCAAATTTAATCGTTTCTTTTTTACGCATCTTTTTGTGTTAAAATGGCATCTGTTATATTTTTGTTAGCAAAATTTTCATGTTCGCGCGTATTTTCTGGTGTAATCTAAGCTGCTTATTTTGCCTACTTTCGAATTATCGCTCATGTTTTTGAGTGCGCATTTTGTTTACATTACTTAACACATTAGCAACCTTTTTTAACAGTCAACATTAACCATCTACACCACAATATATAGGAACAACTGTTATAAAGTATATTAAATAGTAAGCGCCACCTCCAAATACCCTTTCACGTCTAAAACATAAAATCCCCTATGCGACCGCTCTCTCTCTCTTCTCTCTCTCTCTCTCTCTCTCTCTCTCTCTCTCTCTCTCTCTCTCTCTCTCTCTCTCTCTCTCTCTCTCTCTCTCTCTCTCTCTCTCTCTCTCAAAAACCCTGAAATCCCAAAGCAAATTCTCATTACGTTTCGGCCGCGCTCGCGCGCATTTAAATCGAGGAATTACGAAACTCGACTGCACCACCGGACTACACATACACCTGCGCGCAAAAGTAATCGCCCGTAATTTATATTACTTGCCATTGACATGGAAATCGTGCGCGCGCGTAGCAAATCGAAACGCGCTTTTCTTCCGACACGCGTACGCGCGTCTTTTCACTCCCTTATTCTTCTTCCTTCGCTCGCGTTTATTTAGCCGGTCGGGCGATGGACGTGTAATTGACGGCTAGACGCGCGCGCGTGCACGAGGAAAATGCAGTCCGTTGATTCGAAAAAATTTTAATAATATTACAGTACGGTGGTGTGGTGAAGATTGTCTTATACCGAAATGTTGGATTTTTTTATACGTTGTTCTCGATTGTATAAATAAAGAAGTAAGTACAGCCTTTCGGAAGTTACAACCTCGATTGTGGTGACTGTCATGTCACAGGCGAGCTTCACATTATCTAGCATTCTCCGCTAGGTATAATATATACATGTTTATTAGTTCATTAGCTAAATTTAACGATATACCTTCGTAACGCATTGTATAATGCGTTCCTCATTGTCGCGCTCGCGACATATTCAATGCAATGTTCGATCAATTTCAAGCACCGCGCATCACGATATAATGGAAATGAAGGAATAATAATAGATCAGGAATATATACCATCGCCAGTCTATTGTATTTACACAGTAGCTATAATTATAATCTCCTCGTATTAGATAATCTTCAAATTAGCGCGCCACTGACCGCATTCAAAGCAATGCATAATATATATCTACCCTTCATTCAAAAATTAAATAACATTCGCATTTCTCGAACCATCGTATATATCTTATACTCACTTGGCGATTCCGCGGATGCACTCGTGCCGAAACGAGATCACGATCTCTCGCTCTCTCTCGGAGATTTTTCGCGCTAATCTCCGAAAGATTAGACCGCGCGCACCTAATTCGTCCGGTATAGCGCGGCCGTGAAATTAATTCCAAATTGGTTTCGCGCTGGTTAGAGAGAGAGAGTGGCGCACTGGTCGGCCGGGCTTAGTTCCGTCATAATTGCGAGGAGCCGAGCTTAGGTTGCCGGCCGCCGCGGTACGTGACGAGGTTGGCTTCCTTGAGAGAGCAAGAGGGGATTAAAAAGCGTCGTCACGCCGTTTTCCGAAAATTGAGCGGCGAGCTCGGAATATCTGATGCGCGCTCTCTTTGTAATTGAGTCGCATAGACGCTGTGTTGATATTTAAAATTGAAATTTTTCTCGTAACATCCCAAAAATAACCTTACGCCGCATATACCTTCACACAAAAAACGCCGGCGCACGGTACCGCAAATAAACCAAAAGAGGCCTATCGGCAACGCGCGCTTATTTCGGTCTATACAAAGGCTTACGAAAATCTTCGTTGCGACAACCCCATGTCCGCGCGCGGCCTTTTTACTCACTCTTACGGCCGGCCGAGCATATCTGCTCATCGGCACAGCGCGTAATTGGTCATCGATGTTACCCAACCTGTACAAGCGAAGAAGACACTTTGCCTGACGCTCGCGCACGTTCGTCACTTTGAAGGAGAGAAAACAAGCCGGCAGCAGCGGCGGCGGCAGCAGCAGCCTTTGACCACGCGGATTTGCTTTGGCCGCGTACACGCTGGTTTTAGCGCACATCAAAAGATGTACCTACTGGCCCGAGCGAGCGAGCAAGCCGATATATATAGTGCTGCTGCTGCTGCGGATTTTCATTCTTTCCCGACGAGTGAACCCGCGCCCCGAACGGACCAAGTGGATCATTGGCTGTTACCGTACAGAGTTGCTTGGGATGTTTTCGGGGGGATGGGGTAGGTACTGTCGTACAAAGTTCGATATACTATACGTATTAGGTACAGTTCGGTGTGTATAGGTTGTTTTTCATATTTCCCATAAGAGCGATCGCGCCTCGACAGTAAGTGGATTCGTGCGGAGGCCTAATAAAGGTAATCGGCCGGCGAGCGAATCACGCGATGTGGCTGCGGTTTGTACGATGGGAATTAAAAATCAAAGATTTATTTCCACTTTGTTAACGAGCTATTATGGTTTAAATCGTAGCTTCATGCAATCCATGTATAGTTTGTAGTAAGAAATGATTGACCAAAGGTTCAATTAACCTTGTCGCGATATAGCCTGTGGAAGAAATCGTCTTCCCGAATATCGGAGAGACGATTAAAATCGACATCAAACGCGCGCTGCGTGGTGTCCCGGCGCGCGCGCGCGAGTCTCTGCCATTGGCACGATGGTTTATTGTCTTTCGGGTTGTCAGCCGCACGAGGTCATCGTTCCCGAAGGAGGAAACGCAGGGGTAAGTACTTTTGGCGCGAAATGCGTGAATGTTTGAAATTTCGGGTGGTCGAGCTGCGATGGGAAAGGTGAAAAAGAATCTTGAGGAAAATGAGAAAGATGTAAATATGAAAAAAATTCATAGTTAATTTTATACTTTTGGCACAGTTTCTGGTTACAAATATAGTATTCTAATTACAAATAAGTAGAATCTTACTTTTATATTAAAGTGGAATCCGCGATCTAATTTTAAATATAAAGTTTTGTGTTTACGTTAAAGTTAAATTTATCTTTTTTTATATATACACTAATTTAACTTTTTCTCAACCCAGTTGATGTTTAACTGATGCAAACAAGTTAGATTAGCTTTATTTTTTTGTGGTGTAGGAATAATTATGCTGTGGATTAACGGTCAGAGCAAGTAAATTTAAATAAGTCAAAATCACTTATTTTGGCACTCACTATTCGAATTTGGAGGGTATAAATAGATAAACAATTCGGCATATGAAGAAGTGGTTAGAACTTTTTATTTTCTCGGCACTCAACGAGGAACAAAAAAATGGTACCACCCGCCGCGAATTAGGAAAATCGGGGGAAAACTATTGAGAATGATTGAAATCAATGTATACCGAAGGTAATGGATGGGAAGAAAAACAGAGGAAACAAATCTAAGATGATCAGAGAGAGAGAGAGAGAGAGAGAGAGAGGAAGTGAGGGGTGAGAGAACCTGTACACGTCGATAGTGAGCATATAGACGAACCGGAGCAATGGAAAACGCGCGCGATATTCTAATAGCGAACGAGAAATAAAAAAAAAGCTATACTCCATTTTCGCGGCTCCAATGACGTTACTCTTAATTGAAAGGAGAGAAAGACGCGCGGGCGCGTATATACGAGCTCGACACATTGCATAAGAAGAAAGAGAGAAGTGTTCGAACGCGAGAAGAACGATTCATCAAAACTTTTTACTCGCGCGTCGCGGCCCAGTTGGCCGCGCTCGGCCAATAGTATATAGTAACAAAATTAATAGAGAAAAATCAAGCGCGCACGGATATAACAACAACAATATATTTGCAAGTTTTAGATGCAATTTGGAAACCAAGGGGTTCTTTATATTTTTAAAAATGAAATCTTCGTTGAAAGTTTCACTTCGCAAGCATCCCTTTATATAACCAATCGAAAAAAGTCGCCTCCGAAAAAAAAACCCACCCCTAGCCCTCCACACCATCCCCCACACAAATACACAGTTGTAACACACACACGTACACAGCATGAGCAGTAGCACAGGCGTCAGAACGGTGATGGTGCGCGCGTCGAGGGGAGGCTGCGCGGAGGGGGTAGCAGCGGCTGCTGCGGCCGCGCGGCGCCCCGGGCTCGACATCGCAGTCGCGCGCCGGAGCCCCGCGCGGTAGCACATACGCACGCCGCGGCCGCCATATACACGAAGGGGTGTGTGTGTATTCGTACGTATCCGCGAGAGAGAGAGAGAGAGTACGTGACGTGGACGACTGCGTCATCACCAGAGGACAGAGAGAGAGTGCTGCTGCTGCAGGCTGTACAGCTCGAGGCAGGATGATAAGGTAATTTGGGGGTTGATTGCGGATGCATGTGATGGTTGAAGGGTTTTTAAGGGTGTATATGCGAATGAAAAATAATAGATGTAAGGGAAAAGTGCGTATGTATACTGTTGTCTATCGATCTTGGAAATATACGCATGCGAAAGTTTACAAAAATATGCAGGTATATTTGATGAAACAATATGTGAGTGTTTATCAATATACATACGCCGAATTTTCGAATCATTCGAAAACATTTACTTGAAAAAATACACGCAAAAATGTGAATTATCCAGATAATATACATGAATGCGCTCGCATCGATATTCTCTCGCATATATTCGTAAAATTTACATTTGTAAAATTTTAACCATATTTACAGGCGCCAATCGTAATACATATATACATATACGACAGTAAATTTTTCATCACCGCATGTATATATATATACACTTTTTTTTCTTTTCATCTTCGACAAACAAACACATATTATATTTAATGGAAAATATATTTCCTCGTTAAAGAGGAAATAGCCTTTCCCCCTGTATACACAGCTCGTCAATATTTCAAGAAACTTACGAGCAATTTCAAGTTCGCAATTTTCGACTTACATCGAGTTCGGAGGCTGTGCCGCACGAATGCTAATAACCAAACTGCGCTTAAGTGTCAGGCAACCGCGTAACGTTATTTAGCAAACTCTAGTTACGAAATTTAATAATCAATATTATTTTCGTAAGAAAGTGGGTCCCACGCACGTCCTGCTAGTAGATAAGGGCCAGGTCGTGTCGGATACCGACATTCTTTCCTTTTCACACTTGAGTCGTTATTCGGATCCACCGAAAAGCATAAGCAAACTTTGCTTCCACGCGTTTAACGCCGCGCGAAGAGTTATATGTGCAGTTCTCACATAATGTGCAGTTCTCACATAAGTGGCGACAAAACCCGAAAAGGCGATTTGAAAAATTTTTTTGGAGCACACTTTCGGGACAAAGTTTTTTTTCTTCCTTATGCCGCTGTACAGCGTCCATCGAGTGGACTACTTTTTTTAGAGCACTTCTTACTTTATAAGAAAATGTCAAAAAAAGTCCTTCTCTTCAAACCCCAGTCATTTAGCCCAGGACTGATCTACTCAAAGTTTCCAAAGCGAAATTAAAACTACAGAGAAAGAGCTTTAACGAGCTTTAATCTGGTTTTTTTTAAATTAAAAAAGGTTGATTCCTTCAAAAGTTACAAGGGTTTGAAGTTGAACGACGAAAAGGCATAAAAATGCTCTCAAAGTCCCGACGTTGCCGATTCCTCCGATTTGTGCATTTTTATGCCTTTCGTCGTTCAACTTCAAACCCTTGTAACTTTTGAAGGAATCAACATTTTTTAATTATTAAAAAAGGAAATTGAAGCTCTTTCTTTCTAGTTTTAATT
>JAPYZO010003843.1:0-15221 GCA_030522905.1 Torymus flavipes | reverse complement strand
GGTAAAAAATTGCGATTAGGCGAGTGGTTTTTTACCACTTCGCTAATGATGAACGCTTATTCTTTTGTATGATTTTTAAATTTCAAGTCGTTTGAAGAAGATCAAAAAAACATTGGTATACTTAGATTCCTTCAAAACGAACTCTTGATTTTTTTATGATAGTATAATTTTGGATAATGACATGTTAATTTGATCATTGAAAAAGTATTTTCGGAAAGAACGCTTTTATTATTGAGCGGTATCAGGAGTATAAAGTAAATATATTTAATATTTAAAAAAAGAATTTATTGATATTTAAAAAAAGAATTTATTGAATTCTTCTAAGACTAATTATGAAAAGTTATATAAGCAATGATGAAATGCTTCATGAACAAAATATGAAATATTATGAAACGTGTCCTAATTTCAATAGCTTGATTTTAGGAATTTTTCATAACCTTCTATATAATATATTTCTTCATCATTAGCAGAATTCTGTCAGAGTGCCTATGCTATACTATATCACAATTTCATGTATTTTCTACATTCTTCTGAAATATGCTTAGCCAATTGACGCCGTTCAAAAATATAAAAAACTTGTCTCTGACTAAAATCACAGTAAGATTAGCTAATTTCTACTACTGTTACCAAGTAACACACTTTTTGTCAAATTGATTTTTTCTCTTAAAAATTAAATTAAAAAGATGACGTTCTAATCACTCCGAAGCTTTTTCTTCGAGGAAGTAGTAACCCATTTCTAATGACATACCATCAGTCAAACATTAGACACACGTCTACATTCTAAAAAAAAGCATCCAAAATTAGCATACCTTCGCTGACAACTAGGATAATTCAATTATTTCTGAAAATTTATCATTCGTCGCAATTTGATCACGTACCATTATACTGCTGGTTGGGTCGATTTTTAGTCAGCCCCCCCCCCCCCCTCCCTTCATCGAGCCAATAAAGCTACTTATAGATTTCGGCACGGCGCGACATTTCCGCCGTAACCAATTCCAGTCAGGAAATCAAAAAACATTCCCTCCCCGATATTTCCTCCTGCGCATCTCTCTCACCCCAAGCCTCTCTCCCGAAGCACCGTCAAAGACTGTTTTTTCATGCGCGACTCGGTCTCCGTTGACATATATATATACACACAGATTCAGCTTCACGCAGCGGAAGACGAAAAAATCAGCGAGAAGTCGACGAGGGGAAGAGCGAAAGTATATATATGAGATCCAGAAAAGGAGCACGGGGGCGCGAGAATTTCGCGAAGCGCAACGCGCGCAAAGTTATTCGATTCGCAGTGCAAACTAATAACGACGTTTAAAAGCTCTAATATTTCCCGCCGCGCTGCAGCCGACTGGAGAGATGCGAAGCCCTTATTCGCACGCGAAAACTTCGCGGCGTCTTATAAGAAAAGTTAACTCGCTCTTCCTCTCTCCTCCCCTCCTTTCTCGCTCACTCTCACCCTCCTCGAGCGAGCACAGCGGCGGCACTGGCTTCGCATACTTCGGCTATTCTCTCACCGCGAACCAGTTATATATCGGATGGAAGAAGGTCGGACTTCTTCTTCTTCTTCTTCTTCTCTAGCCTTCTGCAGTTTCCAAGGATACTTTTACCGCTGACTGATATGCCTTGTATCTCTCCTTCCCCCCGCCTCACCCCTCTTTCCAACCTTCCTTCTTTCATCCCCGCACTCGCTTTCCGTTCCTGTTGTTTCCTTTAATCATTTTTCGCCGGCTTTTAGAGCGACCGCTGCGCTTATATCCGTGCCAGGGGAGAATTTCACCGCGGAATCGTTGAAAGCCCGCGCGTTTGTCGAAGTTTCGGAGCCGCGTGCGCTCGCGATTTTATTGCAAAGTTTAGCGGTGCTCCAGCAGTGACGCAGCAGTAGCACACTGACCGAACGCTCCCTGACCGGAAGCTGAATCATTCATTCGTTATAGTTCCGATTTTGCTTTTTTTTTTCAGTTCACGGGAGTCGAGCACATTCTCACCGCGCGCAAAACGCTCTCTTGAAAAATTTATTTGGCTGAAAAATTTACCAGACTGCCGCGAGAATCAACGTTTCTTGGGATTTATTTAAGAGCTCGAAAGCTCGCGATTGATTTTTCATATAGCTGCAAAAGTTTGTTTTCGAGCGGAACAATGATTTTCCGATGTGTGGAAGCTATTTTATATTTTTATACAGCGAAAAATCCTTTTCTCTCGTGAAGATTACGAAGATTACAGAAGACGCTTGATAGCGTCACGAGATCTATTGTATGGTAATTTTTACTAAATATTTTCAATGTAGGAGGTTCATTTTCTGTGGATATACATCTAATTATTCATACTTTAATTGTTCTAAACGACATTCTTTAAACTTGCTCTAAATATCATAATGCCGTATGTAGCGATAATAAACACGCAGTTAAAATATCCATTAACACGTGTTATCGATTTTAATTTTATTCCATCTATGGTATTATAAATTACCATCCCAGTATACAAATAATTCGCGAACATGGCCCTACAACTAATTAAGCTTGTTTAATTTGTGTTACGACCTAAATAATATACGTACTAAAAATTTTTGACACTTTATACTACCTGTCATTGCGGCAAAAACACAATTTACACAGCTATTAAAATTTTACACGCTTTCATATAGAATCCACAAAACCTACTTCGAACCTCGCACCCCACAAAAACGTCCACTGCAACCTCCGCCGATAAACCGGACCCATCCAGCATCCTCTCTCTCTCTCTCTCAGTCCATTCTTTTCGTCCTCTTCTCATCTCTCTCTTTCTACCTGTACCAGCGCAAAAGAGCGACGCGTTAGCGCGCGGGAAGAGAGAGAAATCGTGGCGCGCCTTTCTCTCCGTGCGCTCCGGATATAATACACCTTTAATTTCCGGATTATAAAGTCTCGAGCGCCGACACCGACGCCGACGGCGCGGCTCACGGTTAATTTACCGTTCTCACGCGCAATCTTCTGGTTATATGCATGAAAGAGAGGGGCTGGAGCGAGCAAAGCTGGCGCGCGATCACAGGGGGGTGGCTGAGCGAAATCGACCGGCAGGTGGCTTTCATTTCTGTTTTCGCGATCTTTCCATTATGCGAGAGAGAGAGTGAGTGAGAGAGTCTCGGTTTTTCGTCCGGCGTCGAGCGAGCGGACTTCAATCTGCGCGAGAGAAGTCGTCGTTTTTCGACGGCACGGTGAAATTCAATAGCGAAGGAAGGGGAGGTAGGTGGGTAGGGTGGTGAAAGGATTTCATTACGGTTTTAATGTCTTAGAGATGGTGAGGGGGTCGGGGATGAGGATACGGCGAAGATTGTTTTTGTTTTGCTGAAAAGGTATACTTAGTTGATATAATAATTTTATAGATATTTTTTTCGCGTTTACTTTAAGCATTTTTTTATCAGTAAAATATATTGAAGTGCTGTATAGTTACGTTTTCAATAGTCTTAAAACGTGAGTATTTTCAATCAGAGGCGATATTTTTATATAAATGGCTGAGAATATAAACGAAAGCTTTCCCATCAACTTTTATTTTTATATTTAAGTCCGTGCGGAAATAGCTAACATATAGACACGCACAGAAGTTATTTTTTACGAGAAAATTGTACATTTTGAGTAAGAGCTTATTGTCATAAACTGAGAAACTAGTCCACTTTTAGATAATGGAAGCCGCTTAAATTCCACTTCGAGAGAAAAACTCTGAATCGTGCTTGTCGCACAGTTGTTTAAAATATAATCGCGACCGTTTCGCGACCATTTTTTTTCATAATATATACAAGTATATCCAACTACTTTCAACAAAGGAAATCCTTTACTCCAGGAATTCGCTCTTATCATTGTTTTATCTCAGTATTATGCATTTAATATAGTCAGGCCGCAACGCGCTTGCTATGCATGAAGAGAAAAACTAAAGTCGATACACTTCAGACGAGAGCCACCATATACATCGAAGTTTCCTCCCGTTATATATACCTATATATACATGCATATAAAAAGTATTTTCTATTTTCCTGAACTTCCAAAGAAAGAGAGAGAGAAAAGTACGGCAGTAGGTGCTTTCAGGGTAAACACCCTTCAAGCCAGTCCGTCAGCGCATAATTTTCGCATTTCCACATAAATCTGAAAGTCGAAAAAAGCTCGCTACGCCACAACGGTGTGTACACACAGCAGCAGCATCACAGGCAGTTGACGAAAAAGCAAACTTATACCCATTGCAAATGCCCGGCTCGAAAGAAAGAGGGAGAAAGTCCTCTCCCACTCTCTCTCCTACGCGTACCTCGCCAAGAAATCTGAATAAATAGCTGCGAAGCGCGCGCGCGTACGGAAGCGATTCAAAGCGATCGCGCGACACGAGCGAAGGAAGGCGCGCGCGCGAAGTAGCGCGGCCCCGAGTTTCGAACCAATTGGAGGAGCGGTGGCAAAAAGCTGTAGTGCAAGAAAAACACTTTTATCGGCAGCCGACACTCGTGCAGTACGGCAGCGAAAGAGGAGAGGACTGAGTGAAGAACTCACGAGCTCGCATTGATATAGACGCGGGCGGGTGGGAGGAGAGCTTCGCGAACTTGGACCATTTAGCGGTATTTCGCGCTCCTTGAAACTCGCAAGCTCGCCTGCGCCCGTTGCCTCTCTCTCTCTCTCTCTCTCTCTCTCTCTCTCTCTCGTGCCACGGCAAGTCCCTGGAAAGTGTACAAACAAGCATTAAATATCAGGCGTGATATACACGCGAGTGGCCTCCAACGTCTAAGCGGATACGAGGCTATATGCGCGCGCCACGACTCCATCTATGAGCTTTGTGTTTCTTATTAATGCGATATACACTCGCGCTGCATCGAAAACTTTACGCCGCGTTATTATTTTGATTCAGTGGAGCTGGTGAATGAGAGATAGGAGAGAAAGAGGGAATATTGCCCACTGCCTTTTGCTGAAAGTTATTTTTTGCAGTGTGTCATTTATAAGTGTGGCGGTGAATATTTTTGTATGAAGAACGAGGTCGTATCTTTTTTGAGCAGCGGGGAATGGATATTTTTGAAAGTTCAGTTTAAAAGATATAAATTTATATAAATGAATTCAGAAAAAATTGATTATTTTGGCGTTGAAATGAAAACCCATTTATTTAATTAGTTTTTTTTTTTTTGTCATCAAGAATATGGTCAAAAATGTTTTAAAAAATCAGTGTTACCTCAAACGCGAACCATTTATAGAGGAGAAACTGTCCACCAATTATTTCTATATATGAAAAGAAGATAAAAGTAAAGCTTTCACGTGCTTTTTACGAAAATAAAAATGTCTATTCCTTTGAAATCCATACGGTACTTGAGAGCTGAGCATTAAATCACATGAAATACACCGACATTTAACAAAAATCTTCATATTTGAATTTGGAGACTTTGTCAGCACGCCAAAACGGTAGATTTCTTTTTCTGGATTTCGTTACACTTTTCTAACAATCACTGTGCGACCATTACGTATTTTAGTTCAAAGCTCATTGAAATATAAATTCAATTCGACACTCTAAAATTTATTACCGACGTGAAACAGCACATAACATTCGCACCAAGTCAGTCAATCTACGCGCTAATTCGTACATTACACCCAACCATGTTTAAATAATCCTGATTACACCGACCAATCAATCACTTTTCGGCCCTCTTAATCAAACTCGAAACCTCGCCATCTCAAACTTCGGCAGCGCGCGTCCACGCCCGAAAACTATCCCTCTTCCACCTAATAAGCAAACGATGACTTTGCCGCCTCTACCTCCCCACCCCAGAACCCCTGTCTCTCTCTCACCAGCCGATAAAGAAAGGAAGAGGGCAATTTTATTGCCAGCGGACAACAAAAAAAAGGGCAGACGGCCGGCGGCAGCACCATTTGTCTGAGCTCCTCTCTCTTCCCGCCCCGGGAAATTCGGTTGTTTTCATTTTACGCGTATAAGGAATTCGCGCGCGCACCCGCCCGCGAGAAGAATAGCCTCCTCTCTCTCGCGTTCGCTCTTAGTGGCTCTCTGCGAGCACGAGAGAGAAAGAGAGAGAGAGAGAGACATCCAGAGAATGCGAGAGCGAGTGACAGGCAAAGGCGGCGGCGACGGTAGCGGGGGTGTAAGGGAGGCGTCGATGCGCGCCGCCTTATTTGACACCTAGAACGACAAACGGCCACCTTATTACCTTCGCTCTCTCACTCGCTCTCCCTATTCCTCGGTGCGAATCGATTTCTCTCTCCGAAGGCGAGAGCCATCGGCCGAGGAATTCTCATTTTCTTTCCCCGCTCGCGCGCGCGTGTGTAAGCGCCGGGCCCGACTGGCTGGCTAGTTCTGCGCCGTCGACACGCTGCTGCAGCCCCCGATGAAATCGATCCTGCAGCTTGGTGTCTGCCTATGTGTGCGTGTAAGAGTAGAAGTGGGATGGGTGCGGAGCTATTTCTGAATATTTCGAAGGCTTTTGTTTAAGTAGCAGCGAATGCTGTTTTTAAGAATTCCATGGTGTCACGTATATGGAAGTTGAAACTACTTTATGTATAGGGAATAATAATGATTTGCATAAAACGTATGAATAAGTATGATGTTTTTACGGTGATAATGTGAATCGTATAGCTTCCAAGTTTCCAAATGCAAATCAAGTATTAAGAAACATTCATTCGCTACATAATTTTCGGTGTCTCATGCGAGGAAAATTGAATTAGCCGCGCTAGCCAGACTAATAGCCGCGGCGTTGATAGTCTTGCATTTCGCCTTTAATAAATTTTAAATGTTTCAGCAGAATCGTCGTCATAAATGCACAGGTGTTACATAAATTTTTGTAAATATTTAACGCATCGATATTAACAGTTTCTAAGACACAGTTTCCTCCTCAGTAAACAGTTTCAGGAAAGTTAATAATTATTTCTACTATAAATTAACGATTACGTTAAACTTTGATGAAAAATGTAAATTTTTTATGTTTTTTTCGATGTATTTAATACGTCGCGGAAAGCGTGTATACGTAGCTTGAAGCGTGATTAATGGGCAAATAATACAATAAATAAAATCTTACCTTCTACAGTACAGCTAATGGTCAGTGGATCGGCAAATCAATAAAAGTCCGCTTACGGTAATTAATCAAACGAGCGCAGGTTAACATGGTGAGAAAAAGCTAATAGCTTTATTTCGTCCGCGTAAGCGCGCGCAATTTCATGTGTTTGCGAACATACAACTGTTTTAAATTATCTTCCCCCTGCTGCTTTCTTTTTCATGATCAATTGCCGCCCGTTCTTTATGGCTCGTTTTAATTGATTTTTTTTCTCCCCCCAGAGCAGCAATATTTTGTTGCCAGAAAAGAAGCGCCGTTAATCTTGTACTTATTTACGTCCGGAGGGAAAAGTTTATAGGCGATTAAACAGTATATTCTCTACGTGTACACATTTTTACATTCATTTTCAAAAACTCCGCGCGGACTCCAATTCAGCGCCAAACAATAAAATCCATCAAAATCTCAGCCAAGAAAACTTTCCTCGTTACAATGCCCTCTTCCCTTACCAGCTTTTCTCTCCTCCTACAGTGGAGGCAAAGTAGACCTGTATCTGGCCGAGATTAACGAGAGCGTGACTCTACTAATTATCGTATCTGATTACCGTCCCGGTAATTATCGTGGACTCGGAGAACACAGAGAGAGAGAGCCAGCTATCTCCTCCTCCTCCTCCTCCTCTTTCTGTGAGAGAAAGTGAGCGGGGCAAGTAGTAAGAACCAACGTACACGCGGCCGCTTGTGTGCGCGGGTCAAAGTAGCATCCGTATAACGAGCCTAATGGAGTCACTTCGGCCGTGTCTTACACCCCTCCCGACCTCGGCTTCTTATTCTGGCCCTCGCGCGCGCCCAGGTTATCTCGCGTCCCAGCGTCATTTCCCCCTCTCCCCCCGTCGCTCGCAATTATCCCCCTCCCGCACAGCCGGTTGGTCTTTCTATTTTCACTTTCTTCGTCTTCTGGATACTCTAACCCCGCAGTATCACCTCCCTGTGTGTATGTATACGTATATATATATAGAAGAGTGACTTGGGCGTAAGCGCAATTTCGCTCCCACTCTCATAATTAGCTCATAGAGCCCATTAAAACTTAAGCGGTCTTGTTAAGAGAGAGAGAGAGAGAGAGAGTATCTCGAGCCCGCCTCGCGGCCGACAGGCTAGCCGGTGTGTATTTTTGGTGTACCGGAAGTGTGTGCAGCAGCGGAGCTTCTTCGCGGGGGAGCATTAAAAAGCGATAACGCCCGGATCGATGCAGCGTGTATATATATATAGGAAGTTAGCTGCGCGACAAAAGCTTTTACGCGGGTTGAAAATTTCAATTGGTCCGCGAAAGCGGGTAGGGGATTCATTGTGCGAGCTAACCGCGGGCCGCGAGTCGTTTTTAATTTAGTTTGGCTAATCTCCGACAGTGATCTCTCATGAACTATTCGAGAAAGGACTCGCTCTAGCTCGGCTTTGCTCGGTATTATTTAGGACGTTTCATTTTAGTTATGCAGTGAAATTTTACGTCGTTGATAGTGTTCTGTAAATATAAGAATCGAAGTTATTTAAAAATGCTTTAATTGACATAAAAAATCAAGTTAAAAAATGTAACAATTTTGAATATAAAAAAATACGTTATTTTACTGACATATTTTGACTCCGGAAACTCCGGCAATGGCGCTATAAAGAGAAAACTTGAAAACAAGGGCGAAGGTAGAACAACGGCGGCTCGTCAGCATGACTCGAAAAAAAAAAATGCGTTCCATATGCGCGCATCTCTACTGTCTTGAGTGATCAGGCTCATCTGCCCCAAAACCGGAAGAGTTTTTTTTTGTCAGAATAGCTGCAATGAAGGATGCGAGGCAGAGCCATTAATATCAATCAATTAATTATAGAACTTAATCTGGACCATTTATACTCCTTTATAAATTCGATTATACTTACCCTTTTTCATCAATTTTGATGATCAACTTTAAATTCGAGTAAATTCATCTATTTTTAAAGTAAAATAAATATATATTTTTGGGCGCTCTCTCACAAAATTAAAGCCAATTGGCGTTGATGGATTAGTCACGACTATTAATAACGCATTCCCATTTCATTTCACGTCCCGCAGTCAAATTGGTTTTTTATATATATATCCCCCTATACCGCGAAATCACGTTTTCCTCTCCGCTCTAAGTGCGCTATCACATTCACTTTACTTTTTTCTCTTCACGCATACACACACATGCGCGCTGCTTTTTTCTCCCCTCGAATTGAAAATTCGCAGGAGCGAAAATCGGGAATCGGATTGCCGCTATAAGGACCGAGCTCGCGCGCGCATTGTCTCGATCCCTCGACGCGGAAAAGCCTCGCCGGATGCGGTTGTTGAAGAAGAAGGAGAAGAGGCAGAGAGACGAGCGAAGAGAAAACAAGAGCCGATATCACCGTTGGCTGGCTACGCACGCAGCGCGTATAGTGTAACGTAGACAGCGCGTGGCTTTCTCGCAAAGTAAAGCTTTTCTTTTCACCTGACAGCTCGGCCGACGTTTCTTTTCGCACGCGTGTATATACGTATGTTACAGTGCTGAGCGTGCAGATGGAGGTGTACGCGTATATAGGGATGGGAGTAGGGTGGCTTTTTTTCTGTGTATATATACGGGAGTGGTACATGCTCGATTACTTGGGAATGGTGGTTGAGTAAATAGAGGCGTCGAATGGAAGCGGATGTAGGGCAAAAAGCAGGGTAAATTGTGTGCGGATATGTGATTTCGTTGCCTCGATCAGGTTTATTTACGATTTGCTTTTTCAACAGTTTTGGAGTAAAAGATGATTGCATTTTAATGAATGTAAAATTATTGAAATTAGTGGATGCGAACTTTTATGACTTTTGCAACAGTTTTTAGTGTTTTAAAAAAAAATTATTCGAAAATTAGAAAACATAATCGACGTCGTATAGTTTTATATTACTCGGCATATTTCGCAATAAAAAGTTTTATTGTTAGTATATTTGTCAATTTTATTGCTTTTCATGTTTTAACATTTTTATGTCGTTTTTGAAATTCTTTTTAATTTTATTGCATAATATATGAATAGTAAATTAATAGGGCTTCATGGCTGTTCTCGCCGTAAATTCAATATTTATCTGTACGTGAACAAAGTGAACAACATTATTCAACAAGACTTTAAAAGATTACATTATTTAGCAATAATAAAAATGAATCATACGAGAACACAAATATATATTCTCTGAGAGGAATTTTTTCCTAA
This sequence comes from Torymus flavipes, assembly GCA_030522905.1. Classification (NCBI taxonomy): domain Eukaryota; kingdom Metazoa; phylum Arthropoda; class Insecta; order Hymenoptera; family Torymidae; genus Torymus; species Torymus flavipes. The sequence continues at coordinate 5,006 of JAPYZO010003843.1, read as the reverse complement.
TTAAAATCCGTCGATGTACCCTTACGCTTTTTTCTTATACCTCTCGCGGCGTCTCGGGCAATATTTCCCGAATATAACGTTATAGCAACTTTGAATGAAGCCAGCATGAAGCCCTTCGCGATGTTCTAATTAATTGCCAAGTATAGACATGGCAAACTTGGAACTTTGTGTTCTCGTTTCGCTCCCCTTCCCCCTCTCTCCTTCACCTCTACCTCGTTCTCCAAGGTAGTTGGACTTGGCTGTTATCTCTAGGCGTTATACATGGAAAATCGACGCAAAATTTCGTGTAAGTGAAGTTCGATCGTGGCCTGGGTTCCCTCCTCCGAGATTATTATGATATACAGCGATCCACTTTGCTTACTTAATAAATCGTTAATTAGCATTGTATCTATATATACTTTGATATATTTGGCCAATCCATGCCGATATTTATTAAGTACTTTCTCATGTCTTACAGCACTGAGCCACTTTCTAGATTTAAAAACAATGTTTAAATAAACTCTTATTCCACGTCATCGACGAAGCAGTCACTTGTTTCATTTATTTGAACCACGGTTACGTTTAAACGAATAAATTAAGTATTCAATTAGATATAACTTATGAGTAGTGCTCAATGGGCATGCTTGACAAAAGTATTTTTATCGACCCCGATTGCACCCAACGATCCCATTCTTTCCCGTGCCGGATCTATATTTGATCATAATTGAATTTCCAGGTCACGAAAGAGAAGTGCCCATCAGCGTTTCGAAATATAAAACAAGAAACAATACTTATTCCTTTCCCCGTAAAGCACTAACGGGTTTTCCGAAAATCATAAAAATCAAATCGCCAATGAGCAGGAGGAGAAAATTTTCTTTCTAAAAATACATAAAAATCCTAACATGCAATATCCGTGCCATATTGCACTATATATATCCTCGTCAACGTATATATAACCAGCGAAGGAGCGAACGGACGCACGCGCGACTTTCTAAAATCCGCTCGCGCACTCGCTCGCGTGCAGCCCACTTTCAGTTTTCTCCACCTTCGACACCTATCGGCCCTCCTATATACCCCTCATACAAACACGCTTCCACGCGCACAACCCTCTCTCTTTCTCGCGAAAAGTCTCTCCTCTCGACCCTCTTCGAGCTCGAGCTGTCCGCTCTCTATCTCTCAGGGCGCGCGCGAGCGTCCGATCAATTTTTCATTCGGCGGACAAATTGGCAGCCGGTGTGTAAGGCTGACTGCTCGGGGAATAGTCCATCCTGACGGTGTAGGTGCTATACGCCAGATGAAAAGGGACGCGCGCGCGCCCGCTCGCGCATCACATGGCTGAGGGAGAGAGAGAGAGAGAGTTAACTCGATTGCCATTATATGCAGTGGATGGTCGCGTGCACGCGCGTCGTTGTACTTCCCCCTACACTACCCCTTCAACGAGGGCACAACGTGCATGCACTGCGTGAGGATGTGTCTGTGTGTGTGGGGGGGTGTGTGCGCGGTCGCACGGAAATCTCCACTCTACGTTTTGTAAATACAGGGAAGGTGGATTTCGATTTTGAAAGTGGAACTGGACTTTCTTTTATTACACCCGGAGTTTCGGTGCGCTCGCGTGCGCGCGAGCTGTGTGCGTGCATGCGAGAGATTTTCGGTTCGAAGGTATTGGTTTTTCGAAGGAAGGGGAGGGTAGTTGAGATCTTTGATTAGTCGATGGGAGTTTCCACTGTGAATGGCAGTTCTTGAGTAAAAGTTTATGATTGGGAGTAAACGTTTAGGAATTATGTTTTTTTTCAAAATTGTGGATTAGTTGAAGGTTTTTACGTTAATCAAAGCATAGCAGTAATAAGCATATAGCAGAATACACTCGTTATTCTTTTGATGATGTAGAATTGAAATTTGTTAGCGAATTAAATTAATTATAGAATATGATGACGAATATTTTCTTTTAATCAATGCAGTTTCACGGGAATAAATTGTATTGCGTAAAATGTTAATAAAAAATTTCAGATATACATATGTATATTTTCGAAAAAATATTATTTCGAAATTGCAATAAAAGCTTTTGAAATAACTTATGGACAGTATGAAATAAATTAATTAAAAGTGGAATGATACGAATTGATAAAAATGGTTAAATCATTCATTTTCATTGCATTTTTTGTAGAAATTCCGAATAATTAATTTGAAAAATAAATGAACGAAAGATACCTTTTTTGTAATTCTCTAATATTTGACAGTAGTATTCTACAACCCAAACTTCAATGAATTTAATTTAATTTAAATTCACTTCGCATTTTTAGCAAACCCCGAAACTCGAAACGAAAAACCACCATCTACCTCAAAGCAATTTAAATTCACTTCGCATTTTTAGCAAACCCCGAAACTCGAAACGAAAAACCACCATCTACCTCAAAGCATCAAAGCAGCCGCGCGGCGCGCGATACCGAGACCAATAAAAACTGATCTAGCCACCTCCCTTCCCCTTCAGCTTCCAATTTCTTGCGTTGCCTAACCCTCACTCCTGCCACTCACACATGTGTGTATTATAGGCTTAATCGAGTAGTCTCGCGCGGTCGTGTTATATAGGAAATTCAGCGTGCGGCGTGGGCGGAAATTGGCCGGTAAAATATGGGGTCGCGCACGCGCGCCGGCGTTATAAAAATACCGGGAATTCGGCCGAATTTACGAGGGCTGACTAATCATTTTAACGCCGACTAATCGAGTGGTCGATGTTCTACGGTAGATTAAAAAGAGGTGGAGGAGGCGGCGGTGCTTTTTTTCGTTCGCCATTGAGGGTTATCGTCGAATTCTGTGAAAAATGACATTAATGATGTACGTCTCGTATGGACTCACGAAATGTAGTGAATAAGTATAACCGAAACTTATGTTTTCATCTTGTTACGTCTGTGTTTTTGAAAACATTAAATTTAACCAATCAAATTTTTATTTAGTTTTCAGTCTGTCGCACAATTTCATTCACATAGGATCAGTATTCGCTTAACATTTTCTAAATAGTTTTTAATTTCATTTTATTTCAACCAATTCCCGTTTCAATCAAAAGTCGCACAAATTTTAATTATCGAACATCATGTTATAGCAGCTTTCTATAGAAAACCAAAAATATAATTACAATGATATACCTGCTCCTATAATTAAACCAGTATTAGATCGTTTATTTATTATTGATGATATCAATAGGTGAATTTGGCCAATTGGGGATATTACTTGAAACAACGCGGTTGAATGACGTACCTCATAAGGTAGTGTAGTCAAAATGAAGAATAAATTCAAAATATTGACCAATAAACTTTATTCACTGATATTCTTTCTTGTAAAGTAATATTATAATAATTATGACCATGTTTAAAATGTTATTTCAAGTGCATCACTGATCTCTTCAAAACAACAATCCAAATGAGGATTTAAACCGAGCGACCGTTAGCAAGTATTTCTGCTATTGTATAATTATATTATTTTCTATAAAAATGTCTATTAGTACTTCAGAGCAACAATACAAAATTAAACTCAAACCATACAACCGTGAACAATACAACCGAAAGTTTGTCGTATAAGGCCAATTTATACAATTCATGCTAAACTATTACCTAATAACAAGCAGAATTGTATTTGACGGTAACAATTCAAACCGCATACATTTACTTACATTTCTAACAATTTCAAACATATTTCGCATTTCACCGAATAATTCTAGCTATTTTCACTTCAAAAACTCAAAACTTCCACGTGTAACATCTCCATCACGAGCTTTTCCACAATTTTCGACCTACAACCTTTACACCAACCGTTCGCTATGTCGCGCGTGTCTATATCGAACGAAACTCCCCGCAAAACTGGCGATTCGTTACAACCGCGCGCAAAAACCTATATACATGTATAACTTCGTCCGGGCCTCTTTCGCCAAAGCGGTTCAAAACCCACTTTTCCCGAAAAAAAACACCAACTCTCGCGGCAATCGACTCGAAAACCGTTACTCTGCTCCATCCACTCTCTCTCTCACTTTCCTCCCTGGTCGTTACATCAACCCCCCGTCGCTACACCACAACGAGCTCACTCACTGGCGATCATCCCCTTCGCAATCTAGTTTTCGCATTTTCCATTTTTCCCACCTCCACCCACACGCGCCGCCCCCCAGCAGCACCGAAAACCCTTATACCACGCATACATATACAGACAACCGTCGCCCCGAGCGAAACAGTATACGTATTCTCTCTCTCTCTTTCCTCTCTCTCTCACTCGTCTCTTCTCTCTTGCTCTTTGCGCCACAGTAGGTATCCCCTCGGGCGTTCAGCTCGCACGCGCGCACCTACACACACACGCACGCGGGCGCGTGAGCGAAACTTTCCATATCGCTGCTGGTGCTGCGTCGGCAGCAAGAACGCGCAAAGTTCATAAAGCGCGCGCCGCGCTAGCGGCCCGTCGCCGCGGGAATTTGCGCCCTCGCGCGCGCGTCATATCGGGCCCCCGCGGTAAATGCATTAACGGCCGGGCGTTTATTCGCACCGTCGCGGCAAACTATCGTCTCTTGGCGAGAGAGAGGGAGAAAGTGCATAAGTACACTTAGCAATCTGCCGTGGTGGCCCGGACTGGGGAAGCCATATTAATAGTCGGCACTTAAGAGTTTCATTAAGTCGCGAGCGCTCGATCACTGCCACGTACGCGCGCGTACGCCTGACACCCGCACCGCGGTCCGAACTCTCTATCCCGAATTTACGGGCCGGTGGGAGGAGAGAGAGTGCCGCGGAATATTTATGCGTGTACTCGGCAGGAGGGGCGCGAGTTTTTATCAGCGCCTCGCCGACGAGCCCGCGAATATTTCACTGCGCTGTTGCTGCAAGGAGATATGGGAAGAGAGGAGGATGGTAATGTGACTATATAGGTGAATGCTGGTGTGGAATTGAGAAAGGGGTTAGTAGGGTAGCAATTCTGGAAAGTTCAATTAGATTTTATTCTAACGAATTTTCAGAATTTTTAATAATGGTATATATTTGGTATAGAAGTAGTGAAAA
>JAPYZO010003842.1:0-13629 GCA_030522905.1 Torymus flavipes | reverse complement strand
GTTAGTTTTTAAGGTATTATCAAACGCAAACATCTCACAATGGTATAGTTCATGGGGATGTCTTAGCGTTCGATAAATTGTTATCCCAGCCTATGTACATGTAACTGCGTTTACCTCTGTAGGGTTTACTCTATGTAATCAATCTGGTTAAATAAATTTAAATAAATTTAAATTAAGATCATATTAGATACTGGAATGAAAAGTGTTTAGGCTTGAGTATACTTGATAGTATAAAGCAAACATGCTTTTCTTAGTTAGATCAAATAAGATTGTTGTGGAATCCCAACTGTTTGAGGAAAATAAAACACTCTGTACCTCTTAGTCATATTGTGTACACAATTATTGTGTCACAATAATAAGAATGGCCTAGTATATATAAGAGTTTGACTCTTCAATCGATTGATCATTTTTGTTGAAATGCTACGAAGAGAATGAAAGAGCGTTGTAAGAAAGATTCAGACGATCTATGATAGAGTAAAACCCAATTCTAGCGTGTGGAGTTTGTTCTTCTATTAAGCTTTATAGTTACGTAGGTTGTAGGTGAGTGTGCGTTCAATGAAAATATTGCGAATCGGCTCACAATTGATATGATTATTCAAAACTTTGGAAATAAAAACGCCGTTATGCGGTAATAATGTAAAGACTTGATAGTTTGAAGGTAGAGTGTTGAGGCTATTTCGGAGTAATAATGGTTAAATTTATGCATAGGTAGATTAATTTTGAATCACAACTTTGATATTTTAACTAGTTATGGGTATATTGTTACGTATTAATTTTTATTAAAAACTATAAAATATCAATAATTTTCTATCGGAGATACCTTTTTACATCAATTTAAATGTTTCTAAAATTTTATCTTAAGTATAACAAGTTTTCACTGTTACGAGTCTGTGTTTATTTTATTACCACTGCTATAAGAAATTCCACATTGTCTTGCAAGCCTTTATTGTACTGTGAAGGCATATAACTATTTTCATAGTAAATTTAACTTTGTCTTATAATGTTTGTTACGGAGTTGTGTATTGTTTACGATAGTTGCAGTGTCAGTGTATAAAAATCACAGCTCAGAAAACTTACTGTTCCTATAATGAAGAATTTTGCAAACTTGTAACAAATCTGCGCTAAATTGACCATATTTCAAAATGTAAAAATGGTCGAACTGTCATCCTCTTCACTAATTGAGCCTGTTTTCTCGCATACAAAAGAATATGAACTTTGTTTGCAGAACCCCTTTCCTATCGGCTTCCTAACTTACCTACACCCAATCGTGGCCGACGATATCCCATACCTCGCAGCACCGATCATACCGATCATCATCATCCCACCGCAGACCTTCTCGCACCCAAATAAATAGTCGGAGCACATCCCTTCCGCCCTCGCCTCCTCCTCCTCTCGCCGTATTCTCTATCTCTCTTTATCTTCCTTTCTATTTTCGTGTCGGCTCGTGTCTCGTGCACGGCGCGCGCCGAAAATAGTGCCGAGCTTCTCTCGCTCGAGCTTACTCTCGCTCTCGCGGTGGATAGGCAGAAGGCGCCGATCGGCCGCGCGAGCGACACCGGGCCAACCCCCGTGCGTGTGTGTGTGTCTGTGTCCACCCGCGCGCCGGTGCGACACGAGCACTCTCTCTCTCTTTCTCTCTCTCTCTCTCGTCTATCCCACGTCTAGTCTGCGGTGCTGCTGCCGATGGTGGTGCTGTGCGAAAGGTGAAGAGAACTCGAACACACCGGTTTTTCTTTATTTCTCAAAAGTGATATATGTACAAAGTGTCTGTGTGATACATCTACCTATATATCTATATGGTTAAAAAGGCACAGTGGCTGCTGCCGTAATACAGTTATAAGGTTGTGTGCTTCTGCTGGTTTCTTTTCGTCAAGTGGAGGATGGAGAGTAGTGTGTGATTTTCTTCGGGCGAGCTGCCTCGAATGTGGAGCAGAAATAGACGGCGCTGTGTATCTCTTTCTCACTCTCGCTATACGGGCGCGCGTGTGTCCCGCTCCGTCGTGCGGGGCTTTTGCGAAAATTCTTCTATAATCGTTTATAAATAAAGCTCTCAATCCTTCTGACGCGCGGCTATCGTGATGGCTGATTGACACGCGCGGGCCGGAGCGCGCGCGCGCCTTGTAAATTTAGTGCACGAGCAGCCGGAAGTGGCCCGCGTGTCTCGAGACCGGAGCGAGAAGATTCGACGCGCACCTATATAATATTAGGTAAAAATGCACACAACTCCGCACCTTCGGCCGATTGGTATTTATTAATAAACTCGGCAAGCAGCTGTATATTTCCAGTGAATTCCCCCGCGGCAGTTGCGTTTTTTCTCGCAATAAATTATAAGTGCCGTTGACGTTACGCTATGCCGATGCTGCTGCTGCTGCTGCTGCTGCTATAGTGTACGCTGACGAAGATGCCTTGTTGCTTTTTTCCTTTGACAGGGGACACACGTAATACGTAAGAGTATCGATTTAATTTTGGAAATGTTCGCTTCCCCTCCCCACCTCGTTTTCGAAAAAGCGATTCTACAGTGTTGCACTCGAGAAAACGCTCGCGCGCGCGTGTAAAAATAAAATATTTCACTTGTATTTTTAGCCCATTAGAATTTGCATTTCGGAAGAAATATTTTTCCCCCATTGCCAAGACAACAATACTAAATTATAGTTGGGAAACCGACCGTGAAAAGCGACGCTCGCTAAAATCCGAGGTATTTACTGCTATAATTTAAATAACGAAGTTATCCGCACGCGGGAAATCAGACCTTTTTTCTACATTCGAAACGACGACAGACGCACACACACACACTCGTGTCTATACTTATATAGACGTATACGATTGGTAAACAGAAAAAAATATGAGCAACGCTGTATCCTTGACACCTCGCGTGCAAACATCGACTTTCGTCACGCGCTGTATATACCACTTGACCAACCTGACAAAACCGTGTACTTACCCATCATCACTCGTTCAATCTACTTAACCCGCGTTTCTTCCAAACTACATCCCTATACACTTCCGGGTGAAATTTCCCTTCGGCAAGCGAGTTCGCGACGGGAAAAGACAGGCGCGTGCGCACGCACACGAGGAAGCAGTAGCAGCAGCAGCAGCTGTGCGCGGAGCTTTTGGCCGGGTTGCGCGAGCGCGAGAAGCCGCACGCGCGATCTATTTAAAAACGGTCGTCGTAGGCTTTTCGGGTGCGCGGAGAGGGAAGGGAGCTTCCATAGTGCAACGCTCGAAGGTGGACGTATGTGCGCAAGTTTATTTTTCTTTTTTTTGGAGGGAAAGGGTTCGAGTTTATGACATGGGAGAAATTGCTGCATAAAAATCCATGGCCATGTGATGATGCCGAATTGAAAATCGAGAATATTCCAAGTATTCGTATATAGTTGGAGTAGAAAGATTATTACACTATTGGTTTGATTTTCTGTTTTATTTGAGATTTTTGCTATATTAGTGAAGTAAAAAATGTTGCTCGTATAAAGCAAAATATTGATTTTAAAACAAAGTTACATTTTTATTTACGTCCCTAAAGACTCGACTTTTTTCTGAATTATCAATTTTTTCCACTTTTTTTAAATCCTGTATTAATTATAACATGTAAAAAATTGAAATAAAATTGCGCCTCGCTGATTAAATTGTGTTTACACTCCTCTCTCACCTTTACGAATTGAACTTGACGATCGAAAATAAGCTGACTTGACGCGCGCGCGCGCACGTTTTTGAAAGCTCCCCCTCCGACCCTTTGACAAGTGGCCGATCTCTCGTTCTCCCTCGTTAAATATATACCGCGGCGGGCCGATGGTAGTTTCGAAACGCTGTCGATTATTTTCGTTAGCCGTGCGGCTCTTTCTTTCTCTCCGACTACGTGGAAAAATCAACGCGATACGCGTACGGTGTGTTTGGGAAAATCGAGAAAAAATTGGGAAAATTTGAAAAAAAAAAGTTTTTAGCAGCATATGAAGCGTAATGAACAACTAAATCACATCGCGATATATATTGTTAATCCTCGGAAGAGCTACGCGAAACCTTGCGGCTAATCGTTTTTCGATGAAAAATCTCTCTCACGCGCGCTCACCGGGAATAACGCGACGCTTATAAATAGAGCGCTTGCACGATAAACGCGCGCGTGCGTCGCTATAATATACCTACGCGTGAAAAAAAAGCAGCCAGCAGCAGCCCTCCCTTATACCTATTATGCTCTCACGTAACTTTCGAACTAATGGCCTTCCCCTCTGTTACTCTCTTCTTTCCAACAGGTAGAGCCTCACCGCAAAAAGTGACTCGTGTAGCCAGACGCGAGTGTGTGTGTATCATACTCCGCGCTGATCGAAAAAGCGGCAAGAGGAGCAAAAAGGCAGCTTGCAAGTGCAGAGCGGCGTCGGCGGTGGCGAAAAAGGGTTGGCGCATGCGCGCTTAGAATCAGCAGCAGCAGCAGCAGCAGCAGCAGCAGCAGCAGCTCGCCGAGAGATCCAGCAGTGAGTGGCCGTCGCGGTGTGCGCGAGGTACACGCAAGCGCGAGATACGAGCAACGCTGCAGAAGAGCGACGTATACAAATACACACACATACACACAGATACACACACACACAACGTCGTCGCTCGCGTGGCCGCTGAGCGCGCGGCCGCGATGCCGGTCGTCGCGCGTGACCCTCCGCCAGTGTGTGACTAGTGCAGGAGAGCAGAGAAGCCGCCGCGCGTGCGGATTGTTAAGTGAGAAGGAGGAGGCAGCGTGAGAAGAATTGGAGGAGGCGGGAAGATTGTGAAGGCCGAGGAGGATTGAGCCTGCAGGATGGCCGACAGCGAGGGAGGCTCCGAGCAGGATGACGTCTCGTTCCTGCGCACGGTGAGTGGCCGCACATTCTCTCCGCATTATTAATGCATGTGTGTATGTGTGCGCGGCTGCTGTAGTAAACTCGACCGGGAGGAGATGCCGCAGCCGCCGGGCTCGTCCCATTGGGACCGCGGGGAAACACCTTTTCTTCACCAACTCTTTTGCGGGAGGCTGGGCTGGAAAAGTCTATCAGAGAACTATAGTCTTTTCTTGCTGAGAAATTTCATTACTATGTCTAATTGGACCGGGGTGTTGGTAGATATATATACATAAAGTTACTGACAAGTATACGGAATTTATGAATATCGATAACAGGCTTTTAATCAATTTGAGAGTAAAAATAAACGCGAAAATAACGGATTGTAGGCGTTTTATATATATTATAAACTCAATTAATTGATAGAAAATTTAATAATGTTGAAGTACAAAAGTATCGATTATGCGTGAAACCAATTTATATGAAAAATATGGAAAATGGTGCAAAGCATATAAAACCTTTAATTAAAATTGGGATATCGGGGAGGCCGCAGCTGGGCTATTAAACTTTTTTTCAATCGAACTCTTCCGGTATATATACAGACACGGAATTGCTCTATAAAAAAAAAAGTTTGCAAAGCTCAGGAGAGATAACGCGGGCTAAGTGCCTCGATTCACGCGAAACTTTCCTAGTATAGCGCGCCCATCCCTTCCGGGGCGGAATATCTCGTTACGATATGGAATTGATTATTAAAGGATATTCGCCGCTGATTTTAACGCTGTATTGATATAATAATAGGCTTTATCCCGTGGATGGTAAAAAGTTGAGGAGTTTCCTCTTTGAGGATTAAAAATAAACGGCTACTTATTGGACGTGATGGAATTTACGATAAAAGGGGTAATCGAGCTGTTCTCGGATAAAAGGCTCTGCGCGCGTAATTATTATCTATATAATAGCTGCTCTGGAAATTCCATTAATTCATAAATAAAACGCATTTGAGAATTTCCTGTTTTCACGCTAATTCGAGCGAGCAAAGTCGGCAACATCTCACGCGCATCACAAATTGCGATGAATTCCTCAGAAGGTTTGCGCGATGAATTCGCATAGAGAGTGACCGCGTAATGGCTTTGTTAATTCGCTTATATACCGCGCGAGTTTTGGGGTGGAACACGATTATATCGCCGGCATAACGTCGAGTGAATGGATGAGCGAACGTACATATTTTTGTTATGAATCGGGCGCTCCGAATATATAATATGCGTACACACACACGCGATGCGGATGTGCGGCGCTGCACTGGCTACCGGCCAGCGATTTATAATTCAATAGAAATGAGAAATGGCGTGAAATTATAAATGCGCGCACGGTGATTCAACCCCTCGAGTGCAGGAAAGTTTAGTAGTAGGCGACGACAGGGGCAGACAAGCGCGCGAAGCACCTCAAGTTGCGCCCCCTCCCACGCGCCGGTGGCGGCCGTCCGACCTCGACCCTATCGCCTGAAGAAGAAAGGCAGAAGCGGAACGAACGAGATTGCGCTTTCGCCCGCCGTCGGCCCGGTACTGAGAGGAAAAGAGCAATCGTACTTGTTGGCGCTACTGAATTAACTCTCGCCTCGTGGAACAATGTGCCGGCCTATATAGCGTGACATGTCGAGTGTGCGGCTGGGAGATTTTTGTTTCAATTTTTCGCACGTGGCCGAGTATCTGGAAATTGCTGATATTTCAGCATTGAGTTTATCGGGAGAGCTTTAAAGCACAGATTATAATCGATATCTTAAGAACGTGTAATTTGTTTGTATATACATTCGAGTTATGTCATGCGGCTCTTGTTGCGGACAACTATATCAATCTTCCGGACCTGCTAATTTTTATTTGTAAAATATTATGACACAAAACTTTGAAACATTAAAAATAAACACCTTTTAATACATAACCTTTGGATGTTCTTTTAACATTCCATGTGTCATTTTACATATAATTATTTAACTACTTGCAGAGAAATAGAGCAAAGTAGTTTATCCCTTCCTACATTTATTGAAATAGTAAACGTTTACCAATATTTTGTTATAAAATATCCAAGTAGTTTGTTCATTTTCGCGACTCCACCGTCTACCTCTTTGACGCACTAAACCCTACGTAAGAAATTAGATATCTGTTTAAAATTTAGCCCCCATTCCATTACACACCTAAAACCCATTGACCCAAATAAGAGAAAAAACGCGCGTATACGAAAATTTCTCGAGTTCCATTCCCCCTATAGAATCATTCTCCCTCTCTCGCGTGGCATGCATTACATAACCCTTACGGGCTGGCGCGCGCGGCGATAATTCAAAATTCACACGCGGAGAGACGATTTCCCGTCGTTCGAGAGGGAGGGAGACAGTAGTATAGCTCTCAGCGAGTGCAGCCCCGTTTTCTGGTTTATTTATAAAGCGCGCGCGGTGCGGTGCTTTCTCGCCGCGTGGCCGAGAGAGAACGTGTAGCTTGACGACCGAGAGTCTCGGCTCACTCTCTCCCGCTTTGTTTTACGTAAGACGCGAAAAATGTTCGGGCTTGCGGATGGCGATGACGATGATGGTTCCGTTCCGTCATAGCGCCTGGTATATAGTGTCTGGTACGAAAGACGGGTATATAGCGGCCGCTCGGAATGTCAAACTTACATCAACCTTATTGCTTTTCATATCATTTAAATAAAGTTTTAAAAGAAGAGTAATTTCATTCGATCAAGCACATATGACATTTTATTAAATTTACAAAATATAGACTCGGAAAAGCTTTTTTTTCCAACTTTTGATAACACAAGCGCTTACAAACCTGATTAAAAAAAATTTATCAGATTTTACCACACCATCACAAACGATTACTTCTGAAGATCCTCGCGGCGTTTCTCCTGCCAATCGCTGAGCATCCGGGCGGCACATCGCTGACGTTGCCGGTCGCTCATCCGGCACCACTGTCTGCCGGCCTGCCGCGCCACGTCAGCGGCCCGGGCCTTCGGCCTCCGCGAGTACATGCTCAGGAAGAAGGCGATGAAGGGATTGCACGTGCGCTTGCGTCGCCCCTGCTTCGCCGATTTTTTATGTTTATTACGCGCGTGTTGGTTAGGTTGCGAGGGAGAGCTTGGCTGAATAAGGTTATCCTCCGCGTCGAAGTACAGCTCCTCGAGCAGCTCGGTGTCGAGGGGATGGACGTTGGCGTCGGGGAAGGGCTGTGGCTCCGGTGGTGACGAGAAGTGCAGGCACGACTCGTGGCTTTGGTTGTCGTCGTCCTCGTTTCTGCGGAATTTTATACACGTGTAGACTACGAAGGTTTGCCGTTTTTGCGAAGGTTATAATCAATCACGAATATATGTACCTGTGATCCATTTCTGGATTAGAAATTCCGGTTTCGTAGTCGTCCATTATCGATTAATCGAAGAAGTGTATCAATCAAATATGTTAATTACTTGGAAATTTAGGATACCGAAACACCTCCACGACGAAAATATTACAGCTGATTCGTGGAAGGAAAAACAAGTGACGCGAGTATACTTATATTTAACATTCTCCCTTTCGAGATGACGAACTGCTACCTATATACCGATAGCGTGTCGAGAAAATGAAGTATCTCTTCGTCTCGCCTACTACACTATTATTTGAAAACTCTTCGCTCGTGCGGCCTCTCGAAAAGCTACACGTGTCACCTCTATACAACGGAGCTTTTACGGTCAACAAGTCACACCACGAATTATACACCGGCTAAATATAGAATTCAGCGCGGCCCTGCTAAATAATCAGGTCACTTCCCCAACCCTATCTCTCCTTCAGCGAAAAAAAAGAGAGGCGAGAAAAAAAACCTCTAGCCCTTTTTCTCTCCTCCCCTCCTATCAATCACGCAGCGCAGTATCGGCTGTGCAGCGCGCAGCAGGTGCAGAGAAACACGGCGACGAGAAGTAACAGGCGGGCGCGTATATAAACGCGGTTGGGTGACCGCCGTCACTCGACGGCTCTCTCGTTCGCGCGTCGTCGACGGTCAAGGTCGCACCCTCTCGTGATGACTATGCCTTTCCTCATCGGCCGTACGATGACTTGCTACCACCCGACGACTCGTTCTATTGGTTTCCCAACGATTAATTCTCATATCACTAAATATTATTCTTATATATCTGCAGTTTGAGGGAATCCAGTTCGAAGGTTATGCGATATTGCATTATAGCTCAATTATATGCGGCTGCGGTTATTGGAAAATTTCTCGGCACAATACAGCAAAAGAGCGAGAATTCATTCGCAGACAAAGCCGTCCCACGAAGAAAGGCCGCGCTCTTAGCGAGCTTAAGGTTATCGCTCGATTCCATCTTCTTCAAAGAGCCCCTTCGTATAAAAAGAATAAAAAAGAATAGAAAAACGTTTCTCCGTCGACGAAACCGCGTCGATTTTTCTTTTTTTTTCGAAAAGCCGAGAGCCTTTTTGATACACACGCACAACGATATCGATATTAAAGCGAGAGAGCTTGCCTTGGCCAGCGGAGCAGCGCGACCTCGTGTTGGGCGCCGTGCGCTAACTGCTCCTTTGATGCTTTTATACCCCCCATCACACACACGCACACACACACACACACACGTGAGGACGAGTAGCTTACAGTATACATCATATAACACACGGGGACGGGTTGGTCATTGTAGGCGAAGATGGATGCGTGTGTGGTTCGCTTTTTTTAACGCCCGGCAATTTCAATTAATTGGATTTTGTTGCTGGCGGGACGGGACGAAAAAGGTGTTATTTCAAAGTATATTGGCGGGGGAAGAGCTTTTTTTGTTGTTCAACGAGGACGATGATGATTAAAAAAGTTTGAAATTTACTCGCTGTCGCAGTTTATTTCTGTAATAGCAGCGCAATTTAAATGAGATTATGAAAATAAGAGAGAGTTTCAGAGCCTACGGTGCTGAGAGGGATTCGCGCGAACGCTAGAGTGTCGCGTGGGCGCAGGGTAATGAAGTGCCATGGAGGTGAATCTTTGTAATTGAAGTATGCTCTTAGCAACAGGTGCGTAATTTTTCATTTTTTCCCCGCGCTAAAGTTTTTTTGGCGGAGAACGATAATATATACTAAAACTCGTCGCCTTTATTCACTCGATCTTATAGTATGGTAATATATTCTGTGATAAAATTATATCTCGGTAGTTTTATTGGGATGAGCAAATGCTCGGCATTAACTTATACAAATATTAAAATAAAATATTATAGCGGATAATTAAACAAATAATCGTTGCTCCGTTTTATTTATTATGTACGAGCTTTCAATATAACGGTGAAATAAGTACATAAAATACGATCAATTACATAATAATGACGATACGAAACGTACATATATATAAAAAGATGACAAGAACCCTCTTTTCTTAAAAAGAAAATTTTTCCATATAAATTCCCTATTTCTTCTTAGTCCCTACTCATGCCGCGCATCTCAAAGAAACAACATGTATAACCGAGCTCTCGGAGCTCCGATCGAACGGGGAAGCGTCGTCGCATCGCGTCGTCGCCGTAGCCCGCGCTCTGCACCGGTCAAGGTCGCCTTTCGCAAACGTGCTATAACGCGTCGTGCGCGCGGGCGGTTACATCGTAAGCCACACCGCCTGTAAGTGAGCCTCGGCGGCGTTAAATTATTTTCGGCCCCGGCTGATTTATCGGCTCGTCGTCAACGTCCGCGAGAGTGATTTATAGGGGCGCGATCCCGCTGGGGGAGTTGCTGTCTCGCTGCGGGCACGGTAATGAGCATTGGGGCTTTTTTTCCATTACGGCTGATTATCAAAATACAGAGTACATAGATATATAAAGAAAGAGAAAATTAAACCTCGCTGAGCCAAATTTAGGCCATCACTGGTATAAAGAACTCTTTCATTTTCTATACGTATAATCTCCGTATATGCGCATACCAATCGGCGCTTAAATTAGCAAATATTAATCGGACTGAATATACATCCCAATCAGCGCGCTCCATACAGCTTTATTGCCAACGCCAACGTAATCTCGAGCCGCGCGTTACTCTTGAAATCGTATTTCCAGATTAACCCGTACGCGAGAGAGAGAGAGAGAGAGAGAGAGAGGGGGAGATCCAGGCGTGTATGACGCAGAATGCGCGTAAGGTACAACAACTATACACGCCGTGATGACCCAGATATCTAAGCGCTTATCGCAACGTGCCTGAGCCTCGACCTTGGCACCCGCTGCATGAATGAACGCGCGCAGGTATAGCTGTACGTGTATATCTACACGCGACGCTTATTCCTTCGGAATAGTAATTGCAGCTTTTATCCTCATAGCTGGTGTTAATTCCGCGGGCTGATGCGCCTTTCTGCTTATATAGGGTGTCGCGTGGGAGTGCGCCGGAAGGGCGTGGATTTACGATCGTTTTAACGTGTGTGTCCCGCGGCATATGGTAATGCGACCTTAAACCTGGCTGTGACTTTAACTATGCATGTAATAATAGCCACGGTAAATTGACAAAGATACGTGTAACAGACGATTTTTTTTTAATATTTTTTATATACGGCGTTGCTGTAATGATCGACGTTTTACATGTGGCCACAGGCCAGCCGTGGCAATGCTTCTTCATGGGCCAGTGCCCTTTATACATAAATTGCGGATTAAAATTAATAGTTTTTTACTGTCCATTAGAGCGATCCGAATAAGTGTGCCTAAGGAGCCAAAATCGGGCTCTCTGTCTCCGTCTCTCTCGGGTGTCGCAGGCGCGTTTTGTGCGGGCGGCGCGGTCGAAACATTGTACGGCATTGTTGTACGTATATAAATATACCGTATGCACCTGCTGTGCGCATTTAAGTTATTGAATAGCTCTCGAGAAACGAATTCAACAATAACTTATCTCCTTCGCGTTCTGTCCCTGACAAGTTTCCACGTTTAATGAGCAGATTATACCAGCGAAACTCGAGGTTCCAGGAAATCCCCGTAAGATACGCGCAGCATTTCGCCTGACGTCAGATCCAGAGCTATACGCAGGTGAAATGTACAATGCACAATCCGCGAAATAAGTCAATTTCAAAAGCTTATCAGTATAGAAAGCTAAATTGTCATGTACTCTGGCATTCCCGTGCATTCGCGTCGATCTTGTAATCCCTGCACCTATAGTGGCTATATACTTAGCGCTCGCTACTACTACCTGTCCGTCAACAGGCGCTACACACGTAGGGTAGACGAAAAAAGAGCGCAGCGCGCTCGCTCGCTCGCGACGGACAAGAGCGTAAACATTGTTTCTCTCTCTCTCTCCTCTCTTCCCATTGTACTTGTGCGGGTGCTGCTGCTAAGGCCAGCCAAGCTTTTTTTCTGGCACTATACACCGCGGGCCCGCGCGAGAAAACACTTGGCCCAGATACCCAACACACACACACACACACACGGCGAGAGAGTCGCATTTCGCAAATGCCGTTGCATTGTAGAGGAGAGATCGGCCGTTTTGAAATTATTTATAATCGCGATGAATTCGATTCGAGAGGTCGCGCACGGAGGATCTATGTTTGCGAGCGAGCGAGTTATACTGCAAGAGAGCGGGCGTGTAAATCATTGTGAGAGATGTGTGGCGAGAGACACGCGAGAGAACAAAGGCTTGCGCAATATGGACGGGGGTGGTAGGCGGGCGGCAGACGCTAGCGGCTTTTGCGTCGATGAGAATGAAGAACTTTGTTGATTGAAAAACGGTAGCGGGCTGGGAAAAAGATGGCCGGGGTTATGGCAGCTGAGGTGGTAATGAGAAAAGTCCTATCGCACTGAAGAATGAAATGAAAGACCTGCAAGGTGCTGAAGGGTTATATAGTATATAAGTGAAACGTTGACTCGACAACTTGAAATTGAATTTTTTTTTCTTCAGTTATATTAGGTATTGATGGTTCTTCAGGGTGTTGCGAATATACAATGTGATAAATATATAGTATTTGCACCATTTTCCTATTGTTTCATAAGATTTAGTAAAAGCACTAAGAATCGCCTACACAAGATATAGTGGTTATAAATGTAAATGCCAAACAAATTCTACAATGATAAAAATCTTAATTTAAGGTACATCTTAGAAAAAAATAATTAAAGCTTGTCGCGCGTACAATAATACCATATGCCAACTTACATACAATATTAACAAAATTATCCAATGTTTGACAACAGGAAGACATGGTATGTCTTTCGTGCACAGCCACCGGGGAACGAGTCTGTCTGGCCGCGGAGGGCTTCGGCAACCGGCACTGCTTTCTCGAGAACATCGCCGACAAGGTACGCATGATCCATCCCAACCAATCCAACAGTAAACTCTCCTGAATTCTGAAACTTCATATGGTTACCTTTCAGAACATACCACCAGACCTGTCGCAATGCGTCTTCGTGATCGAGCAGGCGCTGTCCGTGCGCGCGCTCCAGGAGCTCGTCACGGCCGCCGGCTCCGAAACGGTAACGTAACTCTGTCAGCGAGAAATATCTTTTCTCCTTTTTTATTTCTTTAATTTCGTAAGCTTTTTTTTTCTTTTCGACTATACTTATTTTTATATTCAACACGCCAGCAGTATATATAATATGCAAGAAGCAAAGATTAGGTATGTTGGTAAATGGAAAACGTTAAATCTGCAATATCATAACTACCCGACTCAAATCTCATTAAACTTCTATCTTACACTCTTGAGAACAACCAAACTGACTCATGTAATATATGAGTGGCTCATCTTGTGCTTCCGCACGCGGAATATTACTTGAGAGTTCTGCACTACTATACTTGATTTCTTATCGTATAAATACACACACCATAATACCTAGATGTATTATATATCTCTCTCTCTCTCTCTATTTCTCTGACAATTTCTAC
>JAPYZO010003841.1:0-21238 GCA_030522905.1 Torymus flavipes | reverse complement strand
TAAACTTGCCGATGATGCAGTCGGACCGTTGGCTCCGGCGTTCTCGTGAATGAAACTTTCCGAAGACGACGCGTGCGACTGGCCGCGAGCCAGTCGGGGATCAAACGATCCGAGGTAGCAGGAGGGTATATTCACCTGGATTTTACGTCCTCGAATTCCTCTTGATAACAGTACGACTGCATCTGCATGACTTCCTATCTCGTTCAGTCTATGGCATGTGTCGATATAACCTGTGGTATAATATAATATATAATAGCGAATCGAACACTTATCTATATCCTAGAAAATATGCACAAGGATCGCGGTTTTTAGTGAATGGTACTTGTAACTGTTTTGTTTATCATCCTTGCAAATCTACTTAGTTTTTTTTTCCTCGTATAATAATATAATAAATTCAACGCTATTGCTTTTATGGACGAAAAATGTAATGTATATAATATTTTATGTTTACAACGATTAATTTAAACTCTTCTCATAAACACGTAACCTGAATGTAAATGTCGACCATTTAACAAAATCATTCGATGAATACTAAGAATGTATATAATAATAAATTAATCATATTTTCTCATAACAGCAATAGCTCGTTTCCAAAGATTAGTAAAGAAAGCCAGAAATAGAAAAAAAAATAATAAACTTTTTTTGGCCACGACTTAGTCAATATGTTTATCCATATGTGTTTTTGTTTGCAGCAGCAAGAAACCTTAGTAAGTATTTTCTCTACGTATACGAATCAAGGACTCATTGGCTTCGCATTTCTTCAAAATTTTGTAGATATCTAAATTTACTTCCAATTTTTTTTTTCACATAATTCGATTCGCGAGCTTTTTTTGATTCATGTACGTCAGTCATTGCTGTTGTGGAGTATTTGATTGTTAATGATGATTATCATGTTAACTTGCGTGTTTCGTAAAAGAGTTGTGACTAAGCTGTACTTATATTCACACGCTTATCTATTCTTTTTATTTTATATTATTAACAAACTTATTTCTATAATTTCAGCAAATCATATTCTGTTGCATCATTTTACCACATATCTTTGCTTTATACGAAAATTTTATATTATTTGTAAATGGTTTTGATCGATTATTAATTTCATAATGATGCAAGATAACAAGATGAACATATATTTACACTACCAACGATGTCATTCGCTGCCTTGCGCTTGCAATCTTGCATTAGCGAAATAATAAACTTTTGGATATCCAATTTGTTTCTTTTTATAAGAAACTTGATAAATATAAATTAAGTATTAAACTACTTACCTAAGATAATAAAGAAAGAGTGCGATATTATTGGAAATCCAATGACACAATTTGTCAGTAGACTAATTATAATTTGGTAATATTGATTGATGCGTTTTCGAATTCGATTTGAAGAGCGAGGATCATCGTATAAACTTCTATTATCACGATACCCCACCAAGAATTACAAATAACAATATTCTTACAGCTTAAATTTTAAACGTTGGATATTTGACATGATAAATGGAAAAAGTTATAGAAAATAAAAAAATAATAATTTCTTCCTAGGGAAAGGGCACGGGCTCAGGGCACAGAACCTTGCTCTACGGCAACGCCATTCTTCTTCGACATCTCAACAGCGACATGGTACGTTCAATGAGAAACATCAAAACGATATTTTGAAATAATTTCTAGAGTATAACATGATGGGACTGATCATTTTTAGTACCTGGCGTGCCTCTCGACGAGCTCATCTAACGACAAACTGGCGTTTGACGTTGGTCTACAAGAGCATTCTCAAGGTAATATAAATTACCTCGTTGAGTCATTCGTTTCATAAGGACGTTCATTCAATATATATTTTTTAATACCCTTAACAGGAGAAGCTTGTTGGTGGACCGTGCATCCAGCGTCGAAGCAGCGATCCGAGGGTGAGAAAGTTCGCGTCGGTGATGATTTGATCTTGGTATCAGTAGCTACCGAAAGATATTTGGTGAGTCCCGTAAACGTCACTTCTATTACCCAAACCAATCGCTAAAATTTTACTAATACTTACTTTTGCCACGGTAGCATACAACGAAAGAAAACGACTTATCAGTAGTCAATGCCTCGTTCCACGTGACGCACTGGTCGGTCCAGCCTTACGGTACCGGCATCAGCCGCATGAAGTACGTCGGTTATGTGTTCGGCGGTGACGTGCTGCGCTTCTTCCACGGCGGTGATGAGTGCCTGACGATACCGTCAACCTGGAGCTCCACGCCTGGACAAAAGTAATTATGCTTCCAGGTACTTGCACCAACTGTAAAAATCTTTCGTTTACATGTTGGTTCATCATTGTAGCCTAGTAATCTACGAAGGCGGGAGCGTGATGAGCCAGGCTCGCTCGCTCTGGAGGTTGGAGCTTGCTCGTACCAAGTGGGCCGGTGGTTTTATCAACTGGCTGCACCCGATGAGGATCCGTCACCTCACGACTGGCCGTTATCTCGGCGTCAAGGAGAACAACGAACTCTATCTTGTCGATAAGTGAGCACCAGAAGTCATACCTTAGTTCGTTTGATGTATTATTTTGAAAGTTCGTTTTTTCATTTGTTCCTGTGTTTGCAGAAACGAAGCAACCATCGAGACGTCGACCTTCTGGTTCCGGCAAGAGAAGGACGATCAGAAGATCGTCCTCGAGGATAAGGATTTGGAAGTCATTGGTGTACCCTATATCAAGTATGGCGACTCCACGGTCATCATGCAGCACTCAACAACGTGTCTTTGGGTCTCGTATAAGGTAATAGATATATAACATAAAAGTATATTTTTTCTAAACTTATTTATACATTAATTTCAATATTTCATTTTGTATATTCATTTTAATTTAATGATTCTACCACTTTTGCATGCTTCTGTGTAATTTTCTGTCGACTATTAAAGAAACCCAAACGTAAAAAGTTTGAGGTTACTACACAGGTACATTCCTATAAAACACATCTGTAATGTCTATATTAACTGTTGTTAAATTGATATGTACAAATTGTAGAGTAGCTCGAAAGGCTGCAGTAAAACGAAGCTAGTAAATATACCATCGCTTTGTATAACGATTTATTTTAGATGAATCATTTGAATCTAATGGAAGTAAAATATTATTTGGTGGTTATGGATACCTAGATGTCAAATTAATAGATATTATTTTGTTACAATAATTTTACTTTGATCATATTTTACATATACCAATGCCTAATAGTATCTGTTAAATCCTCTGTTTATGAAAACCATCTAATAAATAAGTTGCATTGTTTATAGTCGTACGAGACAAAAAAGAAGGGAGTCGGAAAAGTGGAAGAGAAACAGGCTGTTCTTCACGAAGAAGGAAAAATGGACGACGGTCTGGACTTTTCCAGATCACAGGAGGAGGAGTCACGTACTGCTCGGGTCATTCGCAAGTGTAGCAGCCTTTTCTCGCAATTCATTACGTAAGTACAATACCATAATTGATCTTGGCACAACTTCCATATTATTTTCCTTGTGACTAACACTTTTCCGTTCGGCAAGTGCATGTCGCGAGCGTACCTGAGAGCTCTTGACATGAGCGTTGATTCTGAGCAGTTCCAAACTTATCTTAGAGACTCTCGGGAATCGATTGCCATTCGATCGGAGCGTTCAGTAAAAAAAAGTACGACGGCGTGATCATGTGTTTTAGCGGATTGGAGAACCTACAAGTCGATAGACGGGCGTCCATGTTCTTCCAGAATGTCAACCTTAACGAAATGGTTATGTGCCTCGAGGATTTGATAAATTATTTTGCCCAACCAGAAGATGACATGGGTAAGAATTTTAGAACACGAGGAGAAACAAAACCGATTCCGCGCACTGCGCAACCGACAGGATCTATTCCAGGAAGAGGGTATTCTGAACCTTATTCTCGAGGCCATTGACAAGATCAACGTCATCACGTCCCAGGGCTTTCTCGTGGCTTTATCAGGTGACGAGAGTGGCCAGGCATGGGATCAGATCTCTGGTTACCTTTACCAATTGCTTGCTGCGATCATCAAGGGCAACCATACTAACTGTGCTCAGTTTGCTAACAGCAACCGGCTCAATTGGCTATTCAGCAGACTCGGATCGCAGGCATCCGGTGAGGGTACCGGTATGCTGGATGTGTTACATTGTGTGCTTATTGACTCACCGGAAGCTTTGAATATGATGAGGGTGAGTCCGTAGTATATTAGTTTAGTTGATTTTGTTGTTATTTAGTTATAGATCATAATAAGTTGATTTATTACTGTGAGGGTTTTTCTCTTCCAGGATGAGCACATTAAGGTCATCATATCGTTGTTAGAGAAGCACGGTAGGGATCCAAAAGTACTGGACGTACTCTGTTCGCTTTGCGTTGGTAACGGAGTAGCCGTGCGCTCATCCCAAAACAACATATGCGATTTTTTATTACCCGGCAAAAATTTGTTACTACAAACCCAATTAGTAGATCATGTGGCGAGTATTAGACCAAACATATTCGTAGGAAGAGTAGAAGGTTCATCGTTGTATCAGAAGTGGTACTTCGAGGTTACTGTCGATCACATCGAACAAACTACACACATGATGCCGCATCTGCGAATCGGTTGGGCGAATACAGCTGGGTAAATCTCACATAAATCTCATTATCTTAAGAATAATATTCATTATAGTACCTAATAATCAATCATTGTTAATTTGCAAAATCAGGTACATACCATATCCAGGTGGAGGTGAGAAGTGGGGTGGTAACGGAGTGGGCGACGACCTGTACTCGTTCGGCTATGATGGCGCCTACCTGTGGACGGGAGGTCGTAAGACTCAGGTAATGCAGGACATGACCGAACCGTATATTCGTAAAGGTGACGTCATTGGCTGCTCGCTCGACCTCACCGTACCCGTCATCAATTTTGCTTTCAATGGAATGCCGGTGACAGGCTGTTTTCGCGAGTTCAACCTTGATGGCATGTTCTTCCCGGCTATCAGCTGTTCTTCAAAACTGTCCTGTCGCTTCCTGCTGGGCGGTGATCATGGTAGGCTGAAGTATCAACCGCCTGACGAATTCTCGCCGCTAGTGGAGAGTCTTCTGCCGCAGCAGATCCTTTCACTCGATCCCTGCTTCTACTTTGGCAACATGAACAAGGTCGTGTTAGCCGGTCCATGGTTAATGGAAGATGACACCGCGTTCGTACCTCAACCTGTAGATACATCCATGGTTAATTTACCACCATACGTCGAGCAGATTCGCGACAAACTGGCGGAGAACATTCATGAGATGTGGGCGATGAACAAGATTGACGCCGGCTGGACCTACGGCGAGATTCGCGATGACCTGCACAAGATCCATCCGTGCATCGTGCCTTTCGATAAATTACCTGCAGCTGAGAAACGCTACGACACCCAACTGGCTGTGCAGACACTCAAGACGATCCTAGCGTTGGGATACTACATCTCGATGGACAAACCACCATCCAGGATTAAAACTCTTCGACTGCCTCAGGATAAGTTTACTCAGAGCACGGGCTACCGACCAGCTCCACTTGATCTCAGTGCTATCACATTAACACCGAAAATGGAGGAGCTGGTGGACCAACTAGCAGAGAATACGCACAACCTCTGGGCCAAGGAGAGAATCAGTCAAGGTTGGACCTACGGTCTTAACGAGGACTCGGAAATGAGGCGCAGTCCCCATCTCGTGCCCTATCCCAAGGTCGACGAGGCCATTAAGAAGGCGAACAGAGACACGGCTAGTGAGACCGTTAGGACATTATTGGTTTACGGATACATGCTGGATCCGCCGACCGGTGAACAACATGAAGGTAAGATTCATGATGATTCACTTTTTTTAATGTGCTTTGGCTTCAAACTGCAAACAAAAATAGCTTGTGCTTTGAATTCCTTGACAGGTATCTAATGAACACTCAATATCAATTGATTCAAATGACTTTCTTAGTCGAATTAACTTCAAAAGCAGGATAGAATTGACTGCATTTGACTCAAATTAAATTAATTTTTTTTCCTTTTAGAGCTTATGATGCGTTTGAATAGGCGCTTAAATAGTAGTGATCCAGCTTTAGCAGGTACTTTGAAGTAATAATAATTCTACAATGATCAAATAAAGTCATAATTTCGAGAGACTTTCGAACAATTTCTTTCATAGGCCATTCATTCATGGTAGATATAATAAATTAGTAGTAGGCGTATCATGTTTTCACAGATAGGTCACGTAACACGAAATAATACGCTTCGCTTGCCATGCTGCTTACATTCGCACTAACTTTCAAGCAAGCAATTGCAACATACGACCAAATGCAGAGAATATTCGCTACAAAAGTTCTAGAACAACTTCATCCCATTATAATTGAAAAAATCTTTTGTTCTGTAACAGCTCTTCTGCTGGAGGCTAGTCGTCAGCGACAGTTGCTCTTCCGCACGTACCGCGTGGAAAAACACTACGCTGTAAGCAGTGGAAAGTGGTACTTTGAGTTCGAAGTGATGACTGCGGGACCGATGCGCGTCGGCTGGGCCAAGGCCGACTGTATGCCCGGTAGTATGCTGGGTAGCGATGAAAACACCTGGGCTTTCGATGGTTACAATGTAAGTTTTTAAAGGAAATGAGAGTAATGGGATTTAAAAATTATTGGATAATCGAACTGAATCGAATGTTGATATTCATGAAAAAGATCAAAGTAGAGACCCAACGAAGTAGTAATAGGTATTTTACGGATAAATTTATACTAGGGAATGCAGTGGTACGTCTTGCATCTCTTTCTGGAATTCGCATTGTAGATTAGAGCAAAGAAATTCTTGAAATGTTTATTTTTTATGTAATATTAATCCCTTGACTACGTGAACGCCAGGTAACAAAAGTACATTGCGGCTCCAGCGAGTCTTTCGGTCAAAGATTGCAGGTGGGAGACGTTGTCGGCTGTTTCATTGACGTCACGGACAGAACCATCAGTAAGAATAAAATTAAAAACGAAACACCAATCCCAAGCGTTATAACGTATCGACAGTCACAATACATACAAATTATTTTTCTCTTATTAGTTTTTAACTTTTTGTTCTTTTTGTTTATATCAATCATTTGTTCGTTTATGTTTGACATCATTGTTCCCTGACTGAGTATTTAACTTGCTAAATTTCATGATTTTTTATGTAACTGACATGCATACTGTGATTCTTATAAATATAAAGACACTGTCAATAATAACGTTTAGGTTTAGTCAGGCTAAATAGGAGGCAAAACATTGAAAAAAGAGCAATCGTATAATCTGATTTAAAAAAATGTACGAAAAAAGTTTTTTTTTATATGAATTATCATTATGTAAATTGGGTCGAACGTGGCTATTTAGACTTAGGTTGTTGAAATTGTGAATCCTTTTATTTCAAGGAGGAAAAAGTGTACTCGGGCACGGCCGAGGCCTTTGGCAAACAGTGGCAGGTCGGAGACGTTGTCGGCGTTTTTCTGGACCTAATTGACCGAACGATTAGTAAGAGGCAATCTTTAAGCGATAGCTTCTGCCGTCATCTTATTACGCTAAATTTTTTATGAATTACAATGGATACTGAACATTAACAAGAGCGGCTACAATAACGTATTGACATTTTGAAACTTGAAATGGTATCTTGTGCGGATAAATAGAGGTTTAGTGTTCAGTATTCTGATCGATGTGGCAATTATCATTACGACCGATCACCGCCCATTAATACTTTGAGATAATCACGATTTTGAAGATGCTTATTTGTTTCAATTGCCAAAGCAGATGTAAATACATTATATAACGTACAGTTTATGTACATTTCAAGAATAATCATTGTCCACTAAAAATGAATTTACATGGCTAACACTTATTTGTCGAATAATTTTCTGGATATTTCATACGTATTACTGTATTTTTTAATTAATCAAAACCACTAATTTTTGTGTTATCAAACGCATGAATCAAAAATACTTTGTTACTCATCAATCCTTAATTCATCGCATTTAACTCACAAACTCATGTAACATCGATACATCCTTGATTTATTTATGCAAAAGTCTATGTATAATAGCCTTAAAATTATTTTAATTAAAGAGTGGATTTAATGATATCTACGAATTAATGGATTACATATTATAGCATTGACCTAAATGAATTCTTCCACTCTTTAAAACATTAAAGTTAGTTAAAATATTACGCTTAAAATTTTAATATCGATTTTGTTCTTTTTTTCCTAACTGTTTTACATAATAGAAAGTCCGACTAGAAATTACTTACTAAACAAATGATAATTTAAGGCTTAGTCGGTCTTTTATATTTTCGCATTCCAAGCAAGTATATCGCAAAACAAATCGACCTACTAACTATTCGATACATTCAGGCTTCTCTTTGAACGGAGAACTTTTGATGGACGCTCTGGGTGGTGAAACTTCTTTCGCCGACGTTTCGGGCGATTGCTTCGTACCAGCTTTCACTCTCGGAGTCGGTCAAAGGGCCAAGCTCATGTTTGGCCAGGATGTCAACACTCTGAAGTTCTTTACTACCTGTGGTTTGCAAGAGGGCTACGAGCCTTTCTGCGTGTAAGTATCGTCAATGAAGATATTTGATCATCCAAAGAATACATTTATTATCTGGACCATTAATGGAATTCTTTTAGGAACATGAACCGGCCGGTGACTTTTTGGTATACAAAGGACCAGCCCATTTTCGAGAACACGGATGACATGGCGGATACGCGAATCGACGTGGCTCGCATACCAGCTGGCTCGGATACACCACCCTGTCTGAAGATCTCTCACAACACCTTCGAGACCATGGAAAAAGCTAACTGGGAATTTCTACGTCTTTCCTTACCCATCATCTGCCAGTCGGAGTTTGTCACCGAGGGCGAAAAGGTACGCCGCTGGCAGGAGATCAAAATGCGCCAGAATCGTCTGTTTCATGACCAGGTCGAGTCTCACGCCCAGCCCTCGGCGCACATCGAGCAGATCATGAGATCAGGCTTCAGTATGAGCGACATCAAAGGTATGACGGGTACGTTGTCGATGTGCCTTTCTATTAACTTACTGTCTTTCTGGTTCTGTTTCATTGCGACGAGTGTTGAGCTGGTTGTTAAGGCGGCGACTGGAAACGATTATACACTCATATATTACAATCTTATATTTTTATTTATTGCAAAAAAACAATATTCAGTTTGATGATACATACACATAACTTTTTATTTCCTACTCATACTCATAAAAATACCATATACAAAAACTTAAATTTTAATACATCAGAATTAAATAAAACAATCAGAAAAACCCTTTAATACACAAAAATACAGAAGGCAAATTTACGAAAAAGTAAATATTAATCTAATGGGGTAAGATATAGCTCATCTGTTTCTCCCCTGGCTTTGTGATTGATTTTCCTCGAAAACCCCTCAGTAAAAGGTTGAGTTATTTTTGCCAAAAAGTATTGTTGTTATATTATTGAATAATAGTATCTCGCTTGTGTGCAACCCTAAAATAAAATCCAATAAATTTGGATTCTCCTATCATATTTATCTACCAATTACTACATTGCACTATTTTCCTGACAATAGATTTGCAACGCAATTACTCAGAGGACGCAGCGGAGATCGACGAGATGATGCGCGAATCCCCGCTGCCAATGCAGCGCAGCAAGCCCTCGCGGCCGCCACGGCGCGGCTCCATCTCCGACTCGCGCACCATGGAGAATGCCCACAGCGACGGCGAGGTCAACGGCTACGGGGATATGAATGGCGACGCCAAGGACGACAAGAAGAAGCGCGGTCGATCGCCATTCAGGTAAGTTATCTTGCAAAAGTCTTGCAGTAAGGGAGATTGTCGTTGAGTATATCGCCACCTAAGCGCAATAATGTTGTATGTCCACTTTTAATTCTCATTTCGAGATATAAGCAAAACAAGTTTAACATGTTATATTGAAGACTATATTTTCAATTAACAATTTTTTTGCATTAACTCAAAAAATTCAAAAAGTGGACATACAACGTTTTTGTGCTTAGGTGACAATGTGAAGATAATTTTAATAAATAATTTGTTTATTATACAGATCAATAAAATTATTTTCATATAATCAAACAAATCATCATATATTTTTTGGAAATGTATATTTATCCCTGCTATGGATTCATGGGTAGTGTAGGAAGTAGTTAATTTAGTGGTATGATAGGTTAAACGTTGCCCAGCCGGTAGCGCTCGAAATTTCGCTTATTATTTAAATTAAAGAGTAACGTTGATCAATTTTTCCCCCTAGACAACGTAGCAAAGAAATGGAAGACATCATCACTGAGTAAGTGAAAGCTGCATCCCCTTCGTTGGCCCCCTCTGTTTTGTACACGTGTATTCTATGCGTCATCATCTCACATTCCCCACATTTATAAATATATCTGTGTCATTTTATTAATATAAAGTACACTTTGATAAAATTTTGACGTGATTGCTTTACCGTACGATTCATTTATTGTCAATTTCATAAGCACCTTTATGTTTTGTTGTAAAAATGTATGAAATTGAGATTTGCGTTCGATTGGTTAGTTTCTACCAAGAAATTCGTGTACGAAAACACGCAATGTTTCATGTTAAATGTTTTTTCAAACATTTTATGAAAAAGTTTTTTTATAGTATAAATAGTTTAAATAATGAAAGATACCGTACTATTTTATATAAAATATTTCAACTACTTTTTGTTTTGCTTAATATTGTTATATTCTAATAATTACATTTTCCACATTTTTGCACAATAAAGCACACTTTTTAATTTAAAAAAAAAATATTTTATTACATGCAATTTTCTTACCATTCGATTAAGATTTTGTCTTTGTAAAAAGGTTTATATATTTCTGCTATACGTTTTTTATCCAAATTTTATCTGTGATAAGTCGTATCATTATCAAAAATACACTGAACTATGTCTTATCATACGGTAACCTATGTGCAAAATATGCACGAAATTTTGTAATTTTTAATCTAGCCCAATATCTACGAATCATGATTCATACGATTATTGTTCTATGAATTCTAGGTTCTTCTCTCGTAAAGTTAAATCGCCGGAAGCTAAAGCAAAAACTCCAGAACCGCAAGGACGATCAAGCGAAACCGAAAGAGTTGCTAGACCTGCCCCGATCAGCAAAACGGGTGCTGGAAGATCGGCAACCGTACGAGTTTCTACTGTAAGTTTGGTCCACTCAGTTCTATTATGTAAATAGTTTGATAAATAAATAAAATAATAAATAAATAAATAAATAAATAATTGTTGTTGCTTAAGATAATTTCTTTTCTATTATTATAATTTCTTTTCTATTATGTTGCAGACCGATCTGAAGGTTGTGCCACCACAAATCCCTGAGCGTAACGCACCGAAAGCCATGTCGGTACTGGCAGGTACTGGCGTCGAGTCGATCGGTAACGAAATCTTCGACTCTGATTGTCTTAAGCTGATGAACGAATACTTCTACGGAGTGCGAATCTTTCCTGGCCAGGATCCTACCCATGTTTACGTCGGCTGGGTGACCTCTCAGTACCACTTGCATACGAAGGACTTCAACCTCTCGAAAGTGCGCAAAGCGTCGATTGTGATCGTTGATGATTATGATCGACCTGTTGATCAGTGAGTAAATTGAAAGTTGTAATTTTCTTATCTAGGAGAAAGAAGTAGATGATTTATATCCAAACAACTGAATAATTATTTAGTGATTTTGAGTTAATTAGACTTTTAATTAGCTACAATCACCAAATGGTAGTATTCGTGTTGAAGATAAAAACTTCAAGTTTTTTCGTCTAATATATTATATACCAAACCATTCTGGACCAATCTAACTCATAATCTTTTAGGGTCGAGCGCCAGAGTTGTTACATGGTTCGCGCAGATGAGTTGTACAATGAAGTAACGCAGGATGCCTCGGGTAAGGGTGCATCGCAGGGCATGTTCGTCGGTTGCTTCGTCGACACGTCTACTGGCTGGATCTCCTTTACCTGCGAGGGTAAAGAGACCAGCCACAAGTTCAAAATGGAGCCCGATACCAAGCTTTTCCCGGCCATCTTTGTCGAGGCCACAAGTAAGGAAATCCTGCAGATCGAACTTGGCAGGACGTCGACGACATTGCCTTTGTCAGCTGCTGTGCTGCAGAGTAGCGAGCGCCACGTGATTCCCCAGTTCCCGCCTAGGTTGAAGGTTCAGTGTCTGAAGCCACATCAATGGGCCAGAGTACCAAATCAGTCACTGCAGGTGCACGCGCTCAAACTGTCTGATATTAGGGGATGGTCCATGTTATGTGAAGATGCCGTGTCGATGCTGGCTTTACACATACCTGAGGAAGATAGGTGCATCGACATTCTTGAACTCATCGAGATGGACAAGCTTCTTAGGCAATTTTTCTACATATATCTCAATTTAATAATTATACATAACGATATTATTACTTATCTTAATTTTCTATCTCTTCCTTATATAGCTTTCATTCGCACACTTTAACACTGTACGCAGCTTTGTGCTACCAATCCAACTATAGAGCTGCCCACGCACTCTGCCTCCACGTAGATCAGAAGCAGCTACTGTATGCGATACGCGCAGAGTACATGTCAGGACCGCTGCGACAAGGATTTTACGATGTACTCATATCCCTTCACCTTGAATCACACGCTACAACGATGGAAGTCTGCAAAAACGAATTTATCATTCCATTAGGTAACTTCATTTTTTATTCACAAATAAATTTATTGTTACTCTTACATTGAAAGCATTTACTTAATTATTGCAATTTATGCAATGCATCTGCAAAATATAACCGGTGAAAAACTAAAACCTTTATAATCAGCTGAATCAAATTATCGTAATATACACAAGTTTTTCATCGGCACTTTCATCAAACTATTTAACAGCAATATTTCTGCATTCACATATAACTATTACAAAAATATTAATCTTTTATTCTTATCTTGTTTACAGAAGCTACTCTGCGCATGAGAAAATATTTCTTTTCGCTACTTAAAATATTGCATATATTTATTATTTATTTCGAAAAATAAACTGCTTTTATAGGTAAAGGCTGCCTGGCGCTGAAAATTAAAATTACAATTTGCATGATTATTTTTACATTTTAATTTACAAGCGATTCTGCAGAAAAATCTAAAGCTGGCGAATAATTTTTAAAAATTTAAATTGGAACTCTCAATCTTCTAATCACCTCTCTTCTGAATCTGTCAACACAATCAATAGCCTTTATGCGACTCTTCGACATTTTTGTATTTAGGTCAGGAGCTGAAAGACTTGTACGATAACGAGGAAATGCGACACAGTTTAAGGTATCTCGAAACAGAGTCCGTAAGACCGCAAATGAAAATGACGGACATAAGGTAAGCTAACTTTTCCCGAAGTAGATCAGAACCCCTTTCACTAATCAGTTGCCATCAAGGATCATTCCTTCTAGCGAGACCCAGAGCATCGAAAATATACGCAGCCTCTACAGTCCGTTCTTCCCACTCAGCGTCGTCAGAGATTACGTGATGCAGGCCTTGAACGAGGCTGTTGAGATCAACCAGGTGCACAACAGAGATCCTATTGGTGGCAGTAATGAAAATCTATTCTTGTATGTTTGATATTTTAGTAACTGTAGGAAGTCGTTGAATTTTATTGTTAATTTATAAATAAATAAATTTTTCAGGCCTCTCATTAAGTTGGTGGATAGGTTACTTTTGGTTGGAATGCTTAGGAACGAAGATATAGAAAAATTATTAATAATGGTCCATCCAGAAACGTGGGATCATACATTCGACAAAGGTTTGTTAAACAAACTTTATCAATAAATATAAAGTAAAAATATTCTCGTCAAGATAATATTTACTTTTGAATTATAGAGGGTAAAGATGAGCATAGGAAAGGTTTACTGCATATGAAAATGGCGGAAGGCGCTAAGTTACAGATGTGTTATCTTTTGCACCATTTAAATGACATTCAATTGCGTCACAGAGTCGAATCAATCATTGCCTTCAGCCACGACTTCGTTGGCGATCTTCAAGCCGATCAGTTAAGACGTTACATTGAAATTAAACAATCAGACTTGCCATCAGCAATCGCTGCAAAGAAAACTCGAGAATTCCGTTGTCCTCCGCGCGAACAAATGAACGCTATACTTAGTTTTAAAAATATGGAAGAAGATGATCCTGACAATTGTCCTTGCGGCGAAGATTTGATTGTGAAAATGAATGATTTTCACAGCAATCTTATGTCCTATGTGAGTTTGCATGCTCTTGAAGAAGCCGAAGGAGCTGCAGGTGATGCTGAGGGTGATGGTGAGAAACCAGGAGCAATAAGAAAGCTATTAAATTTCATTCATCATGTTAAGGAATTAGAAGAAGAACCTAAACCTGAACCAGAACCAGAGAGAAAAACTCCAGAAGGTACACTGCTGTCAAATATTTGAAATCCTCAAATTTTCTTATTAAGATTTGAGAAAAAATGATCATTTGTTATTTTTTTTAGAAATCTTCAGAAAAGTTTTAATATCAACAATAGTCAGCTGGGCAGAAGAATCACAGATAGAAACAGCAAAGCTCGTACGAGAAATGTTTAGCCTTTTGGTGCGTCAATACGATACCGTTGGTGAACTCATTAGAGCCCTGGAAAAAACGTATGTCACTAATAATAAGACAAAGGAAGACGTTGCAGAGATGTGGATAGGTTTGAGTCAGATCCGAGCCCTGCTACCTGTACAGATGTCTCAAGAAGAGGAAGAGCTAGTTCGAGAGAGATTGTGGAAGCTCGTTAATAATCACACATTCTTCCAGCACCCAGATCTCATTCGTGTCCTCCGCATCCACGAAAATGTCATGGCTATTATGATCAATACGCTGGGTAGACGAGCTCAAGCCCAGTCGGATGCGCAGGCCCAGGCCCAGGCAGTTGAGGGCGGTGAGACTCCAGCTAAGGAAAAAGACACATCTCACGAGATGGTTGTCGCATGCTGTCGATTTCTTTGCTACTTCTGCAGAACTTCAAGGCAGAACCAGAAAGCCATGTTTGATCACTTTGACTTTCTGCTGGAGAACAGTAACATCTTGCTGTCCAGACCATCGCTGAGAGGTTCGACTCCTCTGGATGTGGCCTATTCATCGCTTATGGAGAACACCGAACTTGCACTTGCGCTTAGAGAACATTATCTAGAGAAGATCGCTATTTATCTATCCAGATGTGGGTTACAATCTAATTCTGAATTAGTGGAAAAAGGCTATCCTGA
Organism: Torymus flavipes; assembly: GCA_030522905.1. Classification (NCBI taxonomy): domain Eukaryota; kingdom Metazoa; phylum Arthropoda; class Insecta; order Hymenoptera; family Torymidae; genus Torymus; species Torymus flavipes. The sequence goes on along the minus strand of JAPYZO010003841.1, from coordinate 6,035 downwards.
CTTGGGATGGGACCCAGTGGAAGGAGAGCGCTACCTTGATTTCTTGAGGTTCTGCGTTTGGGTGAACGGTAGGCTTCTACATATATAAAGCTCTTAACGCAGAAAAATTATAAATATCAATAAAGTAATTAAAATAAATATATATTTCATCTTCTAGGTGAAAGTGTTGAAGAAAATGCCAACTTGGTTATCCGGTTGCTCATTCGACGGCCGGAGTGTCTTGGCCCTGCATTGAGGGGTGAAGGAGAAGGTCTGCTTAGAGCTATCATGGATGCTAATAAAATGTCTGAAAGAATAGCTGATAGACGAAAGGTAAATTTTATCTCTTATGAAAGTTATTATATACTGATGAGAAAAGATTCAATTTCTAGAGGTTTAGAAAGGGTTGTAAGTAAATGCATCTGTATGTTTTTTTATTTTCGGTTTGAAGAGATTTGAAAGACTATTGTTTCCATAATATTAGAAAACTTTTTTTAGAAAAGTAACTAAACTACAGTTTCCATATATTATGCTAATCACATGGATATTCAATAACGTTTAGATGACTAATGTTGCACAAAATAATTTTTATCATTTTCACCAATTTTTATATATATATCATAAGTTATTAATATTCACATAATATTATAAATACCGCAACAACTCTATAATGTGGCCACCCGTCAAAATTAATACTCCATACAAGTATCATCTGTTTTAATTTCTACGTAACCTATTTTTTATTGACTGGTTTTTTATAATTTTATTGGTTTTTTATAATTATGTTGACTCCCATAATATTCGTAAAAGAACTACCATTCCACGCATGGGTGTTTTGAATTTTTGCATTAATCAGTTCTCAACTTTAAGCACTTTAAACAGTTACACGATGAAGGTGACGATAACGCAGTTATGCCGTTTGAACATCCGCTACCAGAATCGGACGAAGATGAAGATTACATCGATACTGGTGCGGCCATTCTCAATTTCTATTGCACACTTGTTGATCTGCTTGGTCGATGTGCTCCTGATTCTTCGGTTATTGAACAAGGTGAAAAATGTGTAATAATTTTTATAATTTATATATATATATATATATAAAATATGGTGAGGATTTGGGAAGTCGTGATAGATTGGGCAAGGTGAAATAAATATAAGCGAAGATGTGCAATTGAAATATATACTTGAGGTTTATTGCTAGGCGCATCTCTATCGTAGATCGGAAATTGAGAGAGAGAGAGAGAGAAAGAGAGAGAGAAAGAGAGAGAGATCTTAAAGACGCATGGACGTTTCGGAGCGTCCTATAACTTGACTCAAAACAATTAATAGTAGCTAGTCAAATCATCACATGAGGCGGGCTATTTAAATGATTACAGTTTAGTCAAATTAGTAAATGAACTACAATAATTTATACTCATGAATCATATAAATAAAATATTTTATATAATATTACAGGAAAGAACGAATCCCTTCGAGCAAGAGCTATTCTGAGATCACTAGTACCATTGGATGATCTTCGAGGTGTTTTGTCCCTTCGATTCACTCTGTTCAATCCAGCTGCAGGTGAACCAAGACCAAAGAGCGATACACCTTCTGGTTTGATTCCCGGCCATAAACAGAGTATCGTGCTGTTTTTGGAACGTGTGTATGGCATTGAAACGCAAGACTTGTTCTTCAAAATATTGGAAGAAGCCTTCTTGCCGGATTTGAGAGCTGCTACGATGTTGGACCGAGTAAGGCGAAATTTTGACAATATTAATACGAAGAAAGCTTTATAATTCTATTATTATAAATAATTACTTTGATTTACAGAACGATGGTTACGAATCTGATATGGCACTCGCTATGAATCGTTATATTGGAGTAAGCATTTTACCGCTTCTTATAAAACACGCCAGGTTCTACAGCGAGGCAGATAACTACGCAAGTTTGTTGGATGCTACATTACATACTGTTTATCGCCTTAGCAAAAACAGAATGCTTACCAAAGGTCAGCGAGAAGCCGTTTCCGATTTTCTCGTAGCCCTTACTAGGTAAGTTATCAAATAATTGAAATATTAACTAATATTTATAGTTTAATATTACTTATATCATTTATGTTTCAATTTTAGCCAAATGCAACCCGGTATGCTATTGAAGCTTTTGCGAAAACTCACTGTTGATGTATCTAATCTATCGGAATACACAACTGTTGCTTTAAGGGTAATTCGAAAATATTTACAAACATATAATATAAAATAATAATAATAATAATAATAATAATAATAATAATAATAATAATAATAATAATAATAATATAAAATCATATTTACTGAAAAATTAATTTGAATTATTTTAACAGTTATTGACCTTGCATTATGAACGTTGCGGAAAATATTATGGCTCAACTAGTAGTCAAAGTCTTTACGGAGCATCAAGTGACGAGGAGAAACGCCTTACGATGGTGTTGTTCAGTAATATATTCGATTCTCTATCTAAAATGGATTACGATCCTGAGCTATTCGGAAAAGCACTTCCTTGTTTGACGGCTATCGGTTGCGCTCTGCCTCCAGACTACTCGTTATCGAAGAACTATGATGATGAATGGTATGGTAGTAAATCGGCATCTACTCAATCACCCGATGGACCCTACAATCCTCAACCAATTAATACATCCAAGTAAGTTCACTTAATTGAGAGATCAAATCCTCAATATATTTTATTCATCTCATCTTGAACAATTATCTTACTTTCAGTGTTGTTCTTAATAATGATCTAAATCAAATAGTTCAAAAGTTCTCTGAACATTATCATGATGCATGGGCTAGTAGGAAGCTAGAGAATGGCTGGACATATGGTGAACAGTGGTCCGATATGAATAAAACTCACCCACGCTTGAAGCCGTATAATATGCTGAATGACTACGAGAGAGAAAGATACAAAGAGCCAGTCCGGGAGAGCCTAAAAGCGTTGCTCGCGATTGGCTGGAGTGTCGAGCATGCAGAAGTGGATGTTGCTTCTACAAGTCGCAATTCCCTTAGAAGGTCTTCCAAAAGTCAAGTAAGATTTATAAATTTTGTATAAGCCAATATATATAAATTTTATTATTTTCTACACAAACTCGCATATCAATTTCACAGATTGATTCTGGAAATGCATTTAATTATAATCCACATCCAGTCGATATGACTAACTTAACTTTGAGCAGAGAGATGCAAAACATGGCAGAAAGATTAGCTGACAATGCTCATGACATATGGGCCAAGAAGAAGAAGGAAGAATTGGTAACAGTAGGCAAGTATCCCAAACGACTCCTTATTATGTATACATATTTTTATTATGTATACATATTACACCAAGTATTTGCGAAATATATTCAGAGTACTTTACGTCATATTTCTTGATTTCTGCAGGAGGTGGCATTCACCCACAATTGGTGCCTTACGATCTTCTAACAGACAAAGAGAAGAGGAAAGATCGCGAGCGATCTCAGGAATTTCTAAAATACTTGCAGTACCAAGGCTACAAATTGCATAAACCTAATCGAGGCGGTGGCGAAACCGAAGTCGCTGGTGCGGGCTCTGCCGTGGAGCTTCGCTTCGCATATTCCCTCCTGGAGAAGCTCATCGCTTACCTCGACAAAGCCACTATCAATATGAAGCTCCTGAGACCTTCCGATACATTTAGCCGTAGAAACAGCTTTAAGACGTCTACAAGAGACATCAAGTTCTTCAGCAAGGTGGTTCTACCTCTGATGGAGAAGTACTTCAGCACGCATCGTAATTACTTTATAGCCGTGGCAACTGCGACCAATAACGTAGGAGCTGCTTCTCTAAAGGAGAAAGAGATGGTTGCTTCGCTGTTCTGTAAACTGGCAAGCTTGCTGCGCTCCAGAATGACGGCGTTCGGTGCCGATGTGAGAATAACTGTTAGGTGTTTGCAAGTACTGGTAAAGGGTATTGATGCCAAATCATTGGTGAAGAACTGTCCAGAGTTTATTAGAACGTCGATGTTGACCTTCTTTAACAACACTGCAGATGATCTTGGGCATACAATTCTTAATCTCTCAGAGGGAAAATACAGTCATCTGCGAGGAACTCATTTGAAGACTTCTACATCACTAGCTTATATCAACAGTGTGGTACAACCCGTTTTGACGGCTATGTTTGATCATTTAGCTGCATGTGAATATGGCAGCGATCTATTACGTAAGTAATACACAATAACACCTAACATTGTTTAAGATCCGTGCTATCATTAACGTAAAATATCTATTTTAGTGGACGAGATCCAGGTGGCAGCGTACAAGATGTTGGCATCCGTATACACATTGGGCGTTGATTCAACGCTCACGCGCGACCGCAAGTACCTAAAGACTGAGATCGAGCGCAACAAGCCGAACCTTGGCTCGTGCCTCGGCGCATTTTCCAGCTGCTTTCCGGTGGCCTTCCTTGAGCCCCATCTCAATAAGCACAATCCATTCTCACTGCTAAATCGTATCGCCGACCACTCACTCGAGGCCCAGGACATCATGACGCGCATGGAGTCGAGCATGCCGACCCTCGAGACGATACTAGCGGAGGTCGATCAGTTTGTCGAGTCCGATAAGACATACGCCGATGCACCTCATGTAGTCGATGTCATTCTGCCGCTTTTGTGTTCGTACCTACCTTTCTGGTGGGCGCAGGGACCAGATAATGTTAATCCGACTGAAGGTGAGTATTATACATTGTATAATTTTTCTATGGTTTAAAAAAATTAGTACTAAAGTCGGCTGCTTGTATTGCCAGGTACATATCTTAGTATGGTAACGAGTGATCACATGAATCAGTTGTTGAAGAACGTCCTGAAGCTAATCAAGAAGAATATCGGTAACGAAAATGCACCTTGGATGACGAGGATAGCCGCGTACACGCAACAAATCATTATCAACTCCTCAGAGGAGTTGCTGAAAGATCCATTCCTGCCGCTGGCCGAGCGAGTAAGAAAGCGTACAGACAACATGTTCCATAAGGAGGAGTCCATGAGGGGCTTCATCAAATCCTCGACCGACGACACATCGCAGGTTGAGGCTCAGATACAAGAAGATTGGCAGCTACTTGTGCGCGATATTTACTCTTTCTATCCGCTACTTGTAAAGTACGTGGATCTGCAGAGGAATCACTGGTTAAGAAACAACATATCGGAAGCAGAGGAACTATACAATCACGTGGCCGCAATCTTCAACATCTGGTCCAAGTCCCAGTACTTCTTGAAAGAGGAGCAGAACTTCATCTCCGCAAATGAGATTGACAACATGGTGCTGATCATGCCGACGGCTACGAGAAGACCAGCTGCTATTTCCGAAGGTGCTGCACCTGTCGGCGGGGGAAAGGTATATACATTTGACCAGATTTGAAAGAATTTAAAAAAATAGTAACTAATGACATTACTTCTCTTTAACAGAAAAAGAAAAAGCACAGAGACAAAAAAAGAGACAAGGACAAAGAGGTCCAGGCCTCGCTCATGGTCGCCTGCCTGAAGAGGTTGCTACCGGTTGGCTTGAATCTCTTCGCCGGTCGCGAACAAGAATTAGTGCAACACTGCAAGGATCGTTTCCTGAAAAAAATGCCTGAGCAAGAGATTTCGGAGTTCGCTAAGATACAACTAACTCTGCCCGACAAGCTTGATCCCGCTGACGAAATGTCCTGGCAGCATTATCTATACTCGAAGCTGGGTCAACAGAAGGATGTAATAGAGCCCGTGAAGACACAGATGTAATAGAGCCCGTGAAGACACAGCAAGTGGATGAAGTGGTCGCGAGAATCACGGATATGGCAAAAGTACTATACGGCCTTCATATGGTGAGTTGCCTTGTTTATTATTTTTTATAGAAAACAATTTTGATTCGTAATTAAGATGGAATTTACTTTTGTCAAATAAAAATTTATAAGTTTGATTTAAATATTTTTCATGTATATATATATATATATATATACATATTCATCGTTCGAATTTTTCTATATTCGGAAACAAAATGTTCATTTACATAGCCACTTTCATTATACATACATTTTATTTTTACCGTAATGGTATAT